>PPHU02000042.1:0-96119 GCA_003705185.2 Ambrosiozyma ambrosiae | reverse complement strand
TACCAGTAACAACACCCATAGTAACTCTATTGGCTAAAACATCTAACAAAGTGGTCTTACCAGCACCAGAAGCACCCATTAAAGCAGTCAAAGTACCAGGTTTAACCCAACCATCCACATGATCCAAGATTCTTCTGGTTTCCGTTTTAATTTGAACTTCATAACAAACATCTCTCCAGTGGAAGATATCTTTACCGGCCATTAATTTTCCAACACCACCATCAGATTCAACTGAAACATCTTCCTTGATTCCAACGGGCTTCTCGCTAGAGGAGCCGGATTCAATATCATTCTTAACGCGAGCCAACTTGTTTTCTTTTCCCAGCTTTTTCAAAGTTGATTTTTGAAAAACAATGATTTCACCTTTTTGTATAGAGCCTTTGTTATACTCAACTAGAACACAGTAAACAAACAAAAAAAAGAAAACATAGGCTAAGGTAATACCAAAATTCCTCCATCTATGGCTATTGTAATATTTAAAGGATTGTTCAACGTAGTCGGTACCGTTAACATAATCAAATCCTGGTTTAGCAGAAACTACACCACAAACTTTATATGCCATTGGAATATTATCATAAGCTGGAACAAAGGCAGTACAGTCAAATCTTCTATCCACAAACTCATTAGCAACTAAAGATTCAAAAACATAGGCAATTGGATTAATGTAGTTTATCCATCTAGCCCACCCATGCATGTTTGGAGTTGGAATAGCAAAACCAGTGTAACAAGTCAAAGCAAGTAAAATAAGAGATGCCGGTGTCATAGCTTCTGAGATAGTATTGAAAGCTGAACCTAATGATCTGAATATATGAGACATAGCTAAAGTTTCCCCAAAGTTAACTAACCAATAATAAAAGAATCTGTCTGCGTTTCTTCTGAAGTTGACCATGAAATAGAAAATTAGATTAAAACCAATAGATGTAGCTATTTTAACAGGAAGTTCAGTTATAATGGAAGCAAAAGCATCAGCAGATGGATGATATAAAGCATATTTCTTATGTTTTTCAACAATTTCACGAGATTCGAACAAAGCTAATATTTCTAATAGTGATGAAAATGCATTGAACAATACGGCAAAGAACATACAAGCTGTTCTATAATAAAAGGTCCCAGTAGTAGCAGATAAATTGTAAAATAAAGATGAGAGAATTAAACCCATAATAATATTACCAAAGACGGAAAAAATGGAAATGGATGGATCACCTTTAGTTCTCCAAATGTTTCTTCTAGCAATTGTTTTAACCTGCATCCAATATGAGACGGTATAAGAAGACGATGGTCTAGTGTGATTGGATTGCTTAGCAACATGGGAAGCATGATACTCTTCTTTCAAATTCCCAGTCTCAGCATTCTGAATATAAGAATCAACTTCTTCAGTTAATTCAGTATATTCAGGTGAAGCTCTCCAGTAATCAGAAAATTCCTTAGGGGTTCTTGGAACCTTGTTCTCATAACCCTTCTTAGCAACTCTTTCAGCTGGAGCAGTGACAGATGTTAAGAAATCTGCAGTGGTCTGTCTAGCAGGACATTCCCAACCCATCTTTTCAAAGTAAGCTTTAGCTTTAGTGGCCTTACCGAAATAAATTTGATAACCTTCGTATAAGACAACAACATTATCAAATAAATCATAAGCATCTTGAGAACACTGATAGATAGCAATTAATGGGGTGGTATCTAAAATCATAGCAGAAGTTTTCAAAGCTCTGATAAATTCTAAAGCGGTAGCAGCATCTAAACCTCTAGTGGCATTATCCCAACATTGGATATTTGATCCACATAAAGAAACCTCAGCAATAGAGACTCTCTTTCTTTCACCACCAGAAACACCTCTAACGAAATCATCACCGACCTTAGTATTATAGGTGTGGGATAAACCATAAGTAGCCATGTAGACCTAAAAAATAGTGTAAAAAGAGTTAGTATATTGTAATTTATAAGTGAAGGAAAAAATTGTGGAATAATATCACATACCTTAGTCATATGTTCAGCGTATTTTTCTCTAGTAACACCATCTGGTCTGTTTTGTGGGGTTCTTAGAGAAGCAGCAAATTGTAAGGTCTGACCAACAGTTAAATGTGGAAAATGCTTGTCTAATTCAGCACTGAAAGTAACATCACCTCTATACTGATTTTGAATATCCTTTTGAGTTAACCCGTCATATGAAATTTTAGAATTTTTATCGACCTTGAAACCATAGGTGAAAGCAGAAATAGTTTTTAATAGTGTTGAACAACCAGCACCTGGTGAACCTAATACAACAGTTAAGGTTCCGGGCTTCATTAAAGCATCCATTGGTTTTAAGATTTCAAAATATCTACTTTCGTCATCAGCTTTGAAGTATCTGTAATAACAATCTCTAACAATTTTAAAAGGATAATTCAGTACAGTTGCTTGATAATCCGCATCAGAAGAAACACCTTTTGCACATAGGTTTCTATAAGCAACACCTAAACTTGAAGGCTTATAATATTCGGGATCAGAATCAATTATTTTTCTCATATTCTTAACCCAAAACTTAGAATCAAAATCATCAGAATCAGGATTTAATCTAGGATCAATACCATCATCAGAAAATGTTGCAATACCTGGAACACGAGACATTGAAGATAATGTTCGAATTAAATCTAAATTGACTTTTTTATCGGATGGATTTGAATTATCATAAGAATGTGTCATTTCTCTGGCCAGATTTTGAACTTGAGTTTCTACATCATCATTGAATCCATTGTAATTATCAGGAGCGTCAGACTTCACGCAGATTGAATCCAAAGAAGTAGACATGTTATGTATAGTATAGAAGTATAGTTTGGTATGAGTAGTAAAGTAAAATGAAAATGCTAAGATAAGAACAAGACTAAGATTTAAAGCTGCTACCAAATATCCAGAAAATTACTGGAAATCTTAACTCTTATAAACTGAAGTATCGGATTACGGAATATAAAATGCTGAAATGTAATAGCAGCCTGTAAAATAAGCACATATAATCCCGGTGTTTTTTGTTTTTCAAATCATGTAAAATTAGGTGGCAGGATCCGATTCTGTCTGGGCTCATTAAAAGCTGAAAATCTGGGGTACAAATTTAAGGGACTTCCGGTTTTAATAGTGGTTCTTTGTTCATCCGAAGAACCACAAAGTCGACTTATTATGAATATATGTTCAATCACAAGAGTACTCATAAATATTATATTAATTATTCTGAATCTATTACAATTTAATCTGTTCAGAATTGCCATTGCTGAAATCTAAAGAGTACTATCTTTTGCCTTACCTTAGACCCTACATTAGCAGGGGTATAACTAAAATGGGCACTATTATCAGCCTCACTGCCAATGGTGCTTTAAACTTTCAATCCGAATCCGAAGTTTTGGTAAGTTTCTTGATCCGTACCTATATTTTGAGATTTCGGAAGCATAAACATTTATGCTTCCGAGCCGAACTTCCGAGCCGAACTCTGTTTTTAGATCCGAATTATGTCAATACTATGTTAATACGTTTTTATTGTTTAATTTGTCATCAAGAGACTTAATATATAGGCGAATAATTACCAAAGCAATTAATAGCTCTGCTTATTTCGGGGCTCAGCACTGAATTTTATATGAAATTAAAATTAATTGTAATTTGGTGTATGATAGTAGATAGAACGCCAATTATAATTTAATTGTATTACCATAATTTATAGTACACCCGAAAATATATCGCATACGCTGCTGATATATTTCTAAAATAACTATTTCAGTATATTTTCTATTAATAAACCTTTTTAATATAAAATAGTTGAAGTTACTGATGATGTTAAAATTTGTCCAGAAGTTTGAGTTCTTGTGCGGCATTTTTTGGCATTAATTACTGTTAACTACATTTTGGGCCTCTTGTTCTTGATATATTCAAAAAAACAAATATATTTATTTAACCACTCAAATTATTGTTTATAAGCTAGAACAGCTTTAACTACGTAGTTATTTAAATCTAATCCTTCAAAAATTAAAGTGCAACAGCTTGATGTTAACAATCATTGCTTTTCACAGGATTTTTCTAGATAATATTCATTTCAAAGTGTTATTCTTTTAATTTGGGCTAGTCGCCAAACAATTGTAATCAATAAATATCTTACTTAGTATTCCACGATCGTGATTTATTTTGCCTGTACTGAGGTGATATCTTTCCCGTTAGTAGATGTATTTTCACAACTCTTATCTTTCTTCTGAATATTGAAACTTAATTAAAAATAATTCAGAAGAATACCTTCTATTCGTTGGTGGTAACAGCATTCATTATATGCAATGTGTGTTATCAGCTTGTTTAGTTTGTTTAGCTTGTTTAGCTATTTAGCTGTTTAGCTTTTTAGCTTGTTAGCTTGTTAGCTTGTTAGCTTGTTAGCTTGTTAGCTTGTTAGCTTGTTAGCTTGTTAGCTTGTTAGCTTGTTAGCTTGTTAGCTTGTTAGCTTGTTAGCTTGTTAGCTTGTTAGCTTGTTAGCTTGTTAGCTTGTTAGCTTGTTTAGCATGTTCAACTTGTTTGGCATGTTCAGTTTCTTATATCTAACTGAACGGTGCTATAGCTTTAAATCGCTTACTGGAGTAACATCTAGCGGGTACATAACTTTTAAAATGTAATAACCATAGAATAACCCAAAAACATGCTATTGTTGTTAATGTCTACAGGTAGTGCATATATCACGTGAATACCAGTGGTCAAGTAATACACCCGTGCACCAATTTATAGCCTGTCAAAATTGAACTTAACTATATTTGGAATAGACATCAAGATTTCCTTTCCCTTTTTTATCTTATTGTTCATCTTTCATTACCTATCCCATTTGCATCTTTTGACCACTTTGTTTAATATCTGCTGTCACATAAACATCAGCACCGTATTTTTGTTGACACGTATCCAATTCCAAACCTAAGTGCCCACCGAACTGAACGAACACGAAAAAGTTATTACCAAGCGTTACCACACAGAAAGATCAAAAGAAACAAATTTCAACCTTACTTAAATTTCTTAAAAAACTTGCAAATTGTTTCCCGTTTCATCACACAAATTACGATCATTGGGCCTGCACAAACTTAATCAAGTCTCCATAATATCTTTTGACTTGTTAACCAGGTATACACGTACACGCCCTCATAATCACAACTTCCTCATTAAACAATCACCTACTTGGCTATCAATATCCAATTAGTCCCAGATCAATACAACAGTCACAGTCAACTCAAATTTTCTTCCCTGGAATTTTCACAAAATGTCTGTGCCTTCCTCTCCAGGTAAGTCAACCCTGACATCTTGGTGGAAGAACTTCACAAAAGAAGGTCAAACTTCTCCGCCTTTGATTTCAAATTTAAACAACAATAACGATAACTCCTTAAACTCAAGTTCCCATCATCATTTACTTACTCACACTGGTAATTCAAGCTCACAACCCTTTCCCAATTCTCAATCAATTAATCAGTCCCCTTCAGATTCAACTGGGTTATCTTCTCCCGCTAGACCTTTTCTAGGCTACAAATCAAGATCTTCTCATTCAGTGAGACCGATATCCAGTTATTTAGATTCCTCCTCAAATAACATGTCGCAAGAAAAGCTGAAGGCACGTCGTGACACTTTCTTACAACAAAGACAGCTGGATCATATTGGCAATTCTATTGTCTTTGGAACTCCTTTGGAGGATTCCATTAGTGTTGCTGAAGGTAGAATTTATATATCAAGTGATTCTGATGGTTTAGTTGTCTACGGTAGAATTCCAAGAGTTATTGCTTCCTGTGGTCTTTATTTGAAAAAAAATGGCTTGGATATCGAAGGTATCTTTAGATTAAGTGGCTCAACTAAAAGAATCAAGCAATTACAGTTAATTTTTTCAACTGCACCTGATTATGGGTCCAAAGTTGATTGGGATGGTTTTACCGTTCATGATGCCGCATCTTTGTTAAGAAGGTTTTTGGGTTCTTTACCTGAACCTTTGATTCCTTTATCACTTTATGAGTCTTTCAGAGAACCCTTAAAATCAAGACCGATGATTGTCAAATATTTAAAAGACAAAGAAAAGAGAATGACTCCAAATACTAGTGCTGAGGATCATAACACTTTGAAAAATACAACTACTAATAGATCAACAGATAATGAAAACTCCTACACTACAACAAAAGATTTGCAACTGTCAGAAGAAGATGAGGAAACTAAGAGAAAGAAAAAGAAAGCTAGAAAACAAAGATTAATTCAAGAGAGAAGAAATGCTTTAAAGGAATACGCTGAATTATTTGATAAATTACCTGAATTACAAAGACAATTATTATTTTACATTTTAGATTTATTGGCTATTTTTAACTCACATTCGGATAAGAATTTAATGCCTGCTAAGAATTTGGCTGCCATTTTCCAACCTTCAATTTTATCTCATACTGATCATGACATGTCCCCTGAAGAATATGCTTTATCTTCTTTGGTTATCGAATTTATGATTGAATATTCTTACAAGATTTTACCTGCTGCTCAAGAGTCTGTTAAGCTAGCCGCTAAAAATAATCAAAAGAAAACTAAAACAACCAAATCATCAATTGTAGCTCCATCACAATCAAATGATGATAGCTTGTTGCCACCAAAAACTTCTTATGTTACTAGAAAACACAGCAAATCATTATCATCTGTTAGAAATCCTGATATAGTTAGAGTTAGTACAAATCACCCAAATAAATCTAAACCTAAACTCACCCAGACTATGACTAACACTACAACTGATGATAATCTAGATTCAACTGAAGATGAACTGAATATTTATCAACAATTAGAAAATCAATTATCAGTAACTGATCATAATATTACTGTTGTTGATACCAACGCAGTTGTTTCTCCGAGAATCAAGCCAATTATGGTTTCATCATCAGCCCCTCAGACTTCCAGTCTCACAAAAGTATTGACTCCAGTTACTACTACTACTCCAATTCATGCAATGACGTCTAGTAACCAAAATGATTCTCCAATCATTACAATTGATGCTCCTGTTGGACATGTTTATCCTTCTAGCGAACAACAATCTATCAGTGCAGTGATATCTTCTACTTCTAAAAGCCAAAATCAAAATCAAAGCCAAAACAGTACCGCTGCATCATCTCCTCATAAGAGTACAACTTCTTCACCGACTTCATTAAGTTTTCTTCATTTGATTTCTTCTAAGAACCCATTGAAAGTTTTGTCTTCTCCTAGATTGAGGGCAAATTCAATTGATGATACATTAAGTAAAGATGCTGAACCTTTGGTTTCATTAGATAAAAAAGTTGATAATATAAGAAGATCATCATCTGGGATAGAAGCCATTAACGGAGATGAATATACTCAAAAAGAAACTGTACCAGTTACACCAACTACAATAACATCAACAAGCGACGAATCAAATTCGTTGAATGTGGCCAATAGAGATAATGCTTTATCTTCTCCTTCCTCACCAATTAAAACATCATCTTCCCCAACATCGTCAACAAATGGGTCTGTTACATCATCGCCAAGCCTCCAGCCGGAACAGCTACAATCACATCATCATCACCATTTGTATCATCATCATAAATCAAATAATGTATCTGAAGCTTTATCAAATTCATCATCAACCACACCAGCAACCCTCACCACATCGTTAGCACCTTTAACCAACCAGAAACAGCAACCACTACCTGAAGTGCTGATAACACCACCTCAGCAACCAAGCGCAGCAGAATCTAAAAGAAATACATCAATAGCATCAATCAACTCCCCTAACCCAACCACGATTACCTCAAATCGAAACACAGCATTAGGCTCAACTACAGCAAGCACAGAAAATGTTCTGCTCAGTGGTGATGAAAGTGAATTTAGTGGTGGAGAACGAGAATCAAGATGGGACCATGAATCCAAAGATAGTATTAATGGTGGCAAAAAGAAGGGACATTGGTTTAATAAATTACGTTCAAGATCTAATTCTAAAGTTTAGCTTACATTTAGTTTCTTGATGGTTGATTTTGTCGTATATTTCTTTCTGCTTGTTTTGTTTTGGCGTCTTTTTACGTGATGCAAATTTTAGTTTCTTTATCCACCTTATGTTTTGTTTTGTGTTTTGTTTTTGCTTGCAGTTTCCAGCTGAGTTTGATATACTAGACACTTTAAACTATTATACATTTCGGTAACCTGTTATTTTTAAAGGATTTTGTTCAGTCTTTTTTGTTTTCATCATAATTGAATGCTACAGCAAACAAAAACAATAACATTAAGAATATATGGAATCGATAATCATCAAATCAACTTTTTCTTTACTCTTGTTTGCTTTTTTTCTTTGCTTTAGTAAATTTTATTTTGTTGTTCTGGATCTCATTTTATTCGGAAAAAAGTTGCTTATACTATCTCTTTGTTGTTAATGTTATATTATTTCGGTGTTGGTTTTGCTGCTTAATTTTACTTTATTTCACTTGTTTCTACTAGTTAATTTTTTTTTGTTTAGTTCACCATTCGTTTGTTAACATTATATTATTATTATTATTGTGTTTTTTTGTTGTCGTTCGTTATACTTTTGTCCTTACTCATTATTAATATTTTGTCATTCTTTATAGTACTTTTGTGTTGAACTTTTTGTTGTGCTATGCTTTTTTTTGATTCCTGCCAGTCCATTTTTTACTTTATTTTCTTTGCTTAATTATTTTTGTTATTTTTGTTTTTGCTTTTGTTTTTGTCTTTGTTTCTGTTTTTAGTACTTTCGTTATTTTACTTAAATTTTAATTAATTAATATAATTTCCCTGAGTTTTATGCTCTCTTTTGCTCAATTTTTTTAGTTTATTTGAATCCTGTTTCAAATGTTTTAAAACTACGTTCTTTCTTCCTTCATTGATTTATCATATTTGTTATATTCTGGAATTTTCTTTGCATTCATTTGCTTTCTTTTTAATAAATGATTTTATTACATTTTTTTTGCTATAAACTATTGTTATTATTATTAATTTGAAACATTTATTATTACTCTAAGAATTATTAAGTGAACTGTTAAGTCGAAGTGCCCTCACTTTAGTTTTGATCTTTTTCTTTGTTGATTTAATTCAACTGTCAGATTCTCCATGTATTTTTTCCATTTGTATTTATTACTAATTCGTTTGTCCTTTGCAAAAAACTGGATCTAAGGTGATTTCTGTGTCTAAGTCTGTCAGCCTTATATCAATCTTGTTTTGATTTTGTTAACAACACACCATTTAACTTTGAATTGTAAGTTGACAATTCTATAGCCATATCTATTGTACCTGTAAGTATAAAGCCTGAACCCTGAACCAAATCACAAAACGTAAAACATTTATTGATTTAACCATTTTTGTATCAGAGCTTTTGTGGTAGCGATCTACCAATAATATACTTTCTTAACTCGTGATTATTTTATAAAAACTTGGTATCAAATTCATGGTCATGTGATAATGCTGTCTCGAAATTTCAGATTTTTAGCTGGATCTCGTTTATTAAATAAGTTTTTTAAGCTATAATTATTAGCTGAAGCATTCATTACTTGTTAAAACATCATGCCAAACAACCACAGTAAGATGATAAACAGGACAACTTCAACACAAAAGCAAAATATTCGCAACCTTAACAGAAACAATAAGGGATCATGTCCACTTCATTTCAATGGAGTCGGTCTTTGCAATAGATCCCTTTCAGCTACTTCAAAGATCAAAAGCTCACCTAAGTCTGTTGAACCGGTCGATGCATCTGACACAAAGAGTTCTAACTATAATATAGTGTCGCCATACCAGTATACGGCCACTACAGGCTTAAATGTGTCTGGTGTCCCAGCGGACAATTTAAGTGAAGCTTTGACAAGAGATTTAGCCACAACTATCAACAATATGAATGAACGTTTTAAATCAAAATCGAAGCCATTACAAGAGGAGAATACAAGTGATAATTCCAGTAAACTAAGTTATAAACAAAAAACCTTATCTCCAGAAGATGCAATTAAGTTAATAAACACGCGTCAGTATACGCTAGTCTCTTTAGACATTGAAATGTTTGAATTTTCTAAAGACAAAGTAACTGAAATTGGATTAAGTATCTATAACCCATTATATCAGATTAATTCTTTTTTCCCGCATATTTTAAATCTTCATTTATTACCTAGAGAATACTATGGTTTGGAAAATCGTGTGTTTTGCCCAGGTGCTAAAAAAGAAGCTATGGGTTGCCAATCAGAGATTATTGCATCTAGTCAAGTTCCAGTTGTGTTTGAAAGGCTATTTGAAAAATTGGGTCCAGAAACTATCATTGTTGGACATCAGGTAGAAGGTGATTTAAAGGCGTTGAACAGTTTTATGAATGTTAAGTTTCCTGAACATTTGAAAATTATCGATACTAAAAGCCTTTGGCATTCTTTGGTCCAGTCTAATTCTAAAAATGCCAAATCTTCTTTGAGCTATGTTTTAGAAAAGTTGAATATTCCTCATGCTTTCATGCATAATGCAGTTAATGATTCATATTACACCTTAGTTGCTTGTTTAATGATGAGTTCTCCAAGTTTCATCAATAATTCTAAATCGGTTACTGATTCTTCAAAACCTTCTGAAGACTCTCCTTCAACTGCCACAGATATTATGAATGCTGACCAGAATACTAGTGAGATAGCTCCTGTTAGGCTAAAGTTTAACCCACCTGAACAAATAATAAATCAGAAATTGCTTAAGAAGAAAGGTTCCAGAAAGAATCCATTACCAAAAAATTCTTTTTTTGAGCATGGAAATTTTACCACACAAAAATTTGATGATAAAATTGATGATCTCCTTTGTAAACTTTAGATTACTTTACTTATATAACCTGTATTTATTTATTTTTGTAGCATTAAAAAACTCAAATTAATTTATTAATTTAAATCAATGCCGTAGCGCCACACGTCTTTAAATATATTTGAATCATCGTTTTAATTAACAATTTTCAGGTAATGTTCTGTTTATCTCTTAAAAATTTCAACTCTAATTAAATATTTGGATTTCTACAATTGAACTGTTTTTATTGATGACACATAAAGAATTGACACAGTCTCAAAAATTTTTGAGGAAAGTTGATAATACCGAAGAACAACTCCCAAGCTAGGTGATCAACAATGATCAATGTTATCCTCATCTTACGGCTCTCTACTAAAATCAGATTTGAAAGAGAGTATATTAAGATTAAAACCACAATACAGGAAAAATTATGTTAAGCATGAACCAACTAAGAGACTTAATTACAAGCAGGAAGAAAAGAAAAAAGAGAAAGAACAGAGAGAACTAATCCCTAAAGAAAGGGCTGAACATGAACGTAAAGTTAACTTAAAACTACATAAAGAGAAAATTAAACAAAAGAGAAGCATATTTTAAACAGGTTGTGTTATCACTAGAAGAATTTTTAGAAGTTATTAATAAATGAGAAGTCAATTTGGTTTGTATTGATATTAAATGTTTCGAAAAACAAACAAATAAAATCACTGAGATTGGTATTAGCATATACAATCCAAAATATCAAAGAACTTCATTGTTACCACATATTTTGAACATGCATTTTATTCATAAGGAGTATAATCATTTAACAAACTATGCATTTGTTCCTGATAACAAGTGTAATAATACTGAGCAATCAACAATAATTTTATTAAATACAATTCCTGAGATATTTCTTAATATTTTTGACAAACTACACCCAAATATAGTTATAGTTGGTCATGAAGTCATTGGTGATTTATCTCTGTTACAGGATAGATATGTGAAATTTCCTAATTATTTAAGATTATTGATACGAAGGATCTTTGGATGTCTTTAGTTGGTGCTAAAAATGATACTATTAAATGTAGTTTGGGTTATATTCTAGATAATTTATGTATACCTCATACATTTACGCATAATGGGGTCAATGATTTACATTATATGTTATTGGCTTGCTTATTAATGGGGTCCCCAAGTTTCAGAAATAATTCAAGAAGTTCAAATGACTTGTTGGAACTTGGAATAAATGACAATTTTACAAAAACAATTAATGTTAATGTTACTAAATAGAAATAGAAGAAAGATGTGATCTGTTATAGCGATAGTGATAGTAGTAAAAAGATGAAAGAAATGGTTATTACAAAAAGGGTCGTTCATAGAATGCCTACTTTGAAATTTAATATTATTGAAAATCGTATATCTGAAAAAAACAAAAAAGTTCAAGGTTAGAGATCAAAACCAGCATGAAGTAACAGTTTTATTTCTCCTGGTACTTTCACAGAGTTTTCTCTTGGTGAAACTTTAAATGATCTTATGGTTTCTTCGAAATGCACAGAAAATAAAATTGAGAAACTCAGCTCAAAAACAAGATCAGAAGAAAAATCTGAATCTGAAACAAGAGAGATTGATGTAATTCTAAGGAAATTACAGAGATCGGAAATTTAGAAGATCTGAGCCTCTATTATTAAATGTCAATATGCAAGTTGAAATAAAACTTTGAATATAGGTATTCGATATATTCCCTGTTGTCGTTTATGTTTAATTGCCCACTATATAGACTTGTTTCCTCTTGTTTCCGGTGTGTTTCAAAAGATAAAGATTTGAGTATCGCTCACTATCCTATGGAGTTAATTAAATTTGTGTTCTAATTAGTGAAGTAGTGATTTTGCGCCTCATAGTATTTTTTACTAGTTCTTAGTCATAAAAAACTGAAAGTTGAAAAGCAAGCAACAAGGTTTAAAAACATTGTGAACTTTTATGAAATGTATAAATATTAATTCAACTCCCGTTCAAAATATATTTTTGTAATAATTTATTATAATACAATTAAAGTCACAGCAAAGTGGTATAAAATACAAAACAAAACGTAAGGTGAATAAGAATAAGGGATATCTGAAGAAAAAATAAAAGAAATAAATCATGAAATCATCTCTTTATTCTGCAAAGCAATAGATTTGGTCATATTATTTACTTTATAAATACCAACCAATTGTTGAGCAAGTTCAAACATATTATTTCTCAAAGAAATAACAATGAATTGAGCATTTTTTGTTCTCTCTTTAATATAATTAGCAACAATACTAACATTTCTGAAATCCAAAGCAGCATCAATTTCGTCCATGACATAAAGTGGAGTAGGTTTATAGCGATGTAAAGCAAACACTAAAGCCAAAGAGGACAATGTTTTTTCACCACCCGATAAATTACTGATATTTTTCCATGATTTTTTGGGAGGCATAACAGAAAAGTTAACACCTTCTAAGAATGGATCTAAAGAATCAACCAACTCCAATTCTGCATTACCACCAATGGTGATCATTTTATACATTTCCTTCAAGGTGCTTGAAATCATATTGAAGCCAGTCATAAATTCATCCAACCTTTGTTTCTTCAACCCTTCACAAGTGTTCTTAAGATCATCTCTAGAATTGACCGAATTGTTCAAATCATTCTTTCTATCATCATATTCTTTAAAACGTCTGGCATATTCTACTAAAATATCTAAATCGACTTTAGCCTCATCCAAAAATTGTTCGTTTCGAGTCATCTCTTCGTAAACTTCCTTCATATCCACTGAAGATAACTCATCATTGCTCATCTCAGGGACTTCAATATGAGTTTGTCGTAAGGAAACTCTTAATTCATCATCTTCATTCAACCAAGACAAAAGTTGATCAACATCCCTATACTCTTGGCCTTCTTGAATACTATTAATGTTTTGCATACGAGAAGCAGAGCTCTTAATATCAGCTTCACATTTTTCTAGTTTATTCTGGAGTTCAAGCTCAAGTTTTCTCAACTCATTCAATTCGACTTGCATTTCATCGAGCTGTTCTTTAACTTCATCGCTCTTTTCAGACAATTCCTGTTTAGTAAAATTCAAATCATAAATTTTCTTCTCAGAGTCAGTGAAAGCTGTAACCTGCTCTTCATATTCTGTCCTACATTGGTTAATTTCAGATTCACTTGCAAATATATCTTTTTCATTTTCAATAATATGTTTTTGTAACCTTATGATTTTATTTTTCAACTTTGAAACTTGGAGACTATCAGAATCGGTCTTTTCATTAATTATTTCTAATTTCTGTAAAACCGAATCAACTTTATGTTTTTGCATTTTCAACTTTACACCACCAATATCCATAATCTTTTGTTGCAGCATTTCAATTTTATCTTCTAATTCTTTAGAGCCATCATGAAGTTCTTTCTTTTCTTGTTGTAATTTATTTAATTTATAGTCAAATTTATTGATTTGTATCTTCATATTTTCTTGAGTTTTTGTATCAGCTTTAACATTGGCCAATTTGTTTCTCATTTCAGTGGCTTCTTCTTCCAAAGATTTTGATTCAACGCTCAACTTAGATAATTCAATTTCGATTTGTGGTAATCTATCCTTAAAACCAATTAATTCTCCTTCCATTTCAGTGAAAACAGAGCTAGCGTAATCAAAAGCATTTTCTTTGGCTTGCACTTCTTTAAGTAATTTATGTAAATCAGCTTCTGACATTTCAGTTGAAACCGGACCAGATGAAGATAATCTCATGGCACCGCTAAAACTTCTATTACCACCACCAGACATAGTACCACTAACATCGACCAACTTGCCATCTAATGTAACAACTCTCCATCTTCTACTTCCACCGAATGCAACAAGGTTAGCTTCTTGTAAATTATTAGCAACTAAAGTATCATACATTGAACTATAGAAAGCAGGGGCAAACTTTGGATGAGAAGGTGTAATTAGATCAAATAATCTTGGCACATTGTTAGGGGTTTGCATTCTTTCTTTAGGTTTTCTTAATTTTTCTAAAACAATAAATTTACCAAATCCTAAATTGTTCTTCCTTATGTATGAAATACAAGCCTGAGCACAATTAACTGTATCAACAACAAAATCATCTAATGAGCCACCACCAGTAGAAACAGCAACATCGTATTTGTCATCAATCACCCCTAAATCACCCAATCTACCATGAAATCCATCTAATCTACCAGAATCTTTTAAGTGAACTAAAGCTTGAAGAACTCTATTTCTAGTATTAACACTAGTAACTCTAGATTTTGCCTCGTCAGCCTTTTGTCTTAAAATATGAAGTTCATTTTCCATACTTCTTAATTTATCTCTAGCATCATTAACCTCACCTTCCCCAAGTTCAATTTGACCTTTAACATGAACTTGTTCTTTTTTCAGGTGCTCTCGTTGCTTAGCTTTTGACTTGGTTAGTTCCGAAATTTCTTCAATTCTTAATCTAGCTTTTGAAGTTTGAGCTTCTAGTTCGTTTAACTTTTGCTGAACTATGTCCTTTTCCGATTCTGTGAGAGAAATCTCATCATTTTTCTTGTTGATCTCATTTTGCCATGGTTGCAACTGTTTCTGTAATTCCTCTATTTCCGCAGAAATGGATCTGGTTTTATCAGCTAATTCTAGTTTGATTTTTTCTAATGTGGATTTTTCAGTTTCTAATTGAGCATTCAAATCGGTAAACTGTTGTTCATAATCTTTTAAATTTTGTTCAAATCGATCGATTGATGTCTGGGATTCACGTAATGAGTAAGCGTTTTGATCTAATGATTTAGTAGCTTTTTTTTTCTTATTTTCCACATGTTTAATTTTTTCATCCATTGTAACTTTGGCCTTTTCAATTTTCTTATGAGCTTTCTTTAAATCGTTAATCTCTTCATCAATTTGTTTAAGCTGTTGTATCATTTCTTCGTAATCATGATTTAATTTCTTTGTTTTCTTATTAATTCTATCTCTATTCGAATTATCACCTTCTAACTGTTCTTTTAATTCACTAAGTTCAGCTTTCTTTTCGGTAGTAAATCTTTCTTCATCTCGCATAGAATATTGATAGAAAAAAGTCTTTTTAATTAAATGATCTTTTTCTTTCTTCAAGAAATCAATTGCCTCATCTTTTTTGGGTTCTAATTCGTCTTTGGCTCTTTCAGTAATTTTGAATAAATCTTCTTTTTTAATGCAAACATCGTTCAATTCATCAATTTGACCCAAGCACTGCTCAATTTTTTCTTTATAATCCGAAGTACCAATTATATCCTCTAAATATTCTAGCAACCCATCTTCATTTTTATTCTCAGCTTTTGGTTTCATTTGAGCAATACTTTCAACTTCACCTTGTAAAATCAAAAATCTCTTGTGATCCAAATCGATACCTCTACCTTTCAACAGAGTTATAACTTCACTATAGGATGAATCGCAATCATTGATGTAATATTTAGATGAATTATTCCTCAAAGCTTTTCTAGAAACTTTCAACTCAGAATCGGATATAGTAGTTGTAACTGGATTGCCATCTGAATTGTAACTATCAACAACGGTTTTAAAATAAATATCAACTCTGCAATACGGCAAACGCGTATGATTCTCAGAATTATGTATCAATTCACTTAACTTAGATTGTCTCATTTTGGAAGCTCTAAAACCAAACACAAAAAGTAAAGAATCAATAACATTTGATTTACCTGAACCATTTGGCCCAACAACTGCACTAAATGAAGCATTAAATGGACCAATTTCTTGTGTTCCTGCATAAGACTTGAAATTATGAAGTAATAAACGATCAATAACCAATCTCGGTTCATGTTCTTCCTCAGCAGACTGTTGAGTATTTGTGGTAGTACTATTGTTGTTAATTGAAAAATGAGCATTTGTACTTAATCTTCTTCTCTTTGAAGGACTCTCAGGTTCTAGGCCAACAACAGACAGTCTTCTAGCTGCTTTCTGAGGCGTTGATTCACTCAAGCCGTTAATCGAACTACCTGGAGGAATTGTAGAAGGTGTTTCGTCCGGGGTTGGAGTATTGGCATCATGTAATTGTGGTTGTCTTGGTTGCTCTGTGTTGAGTTCTTTGGGAAAGGTGGTCAAATTTTGAACAGGCAATTTGTCTGTCATCAACTCATCATCATCTGAGATCACCATTTTGCTTTACAATGAAACTGTTAATAGTTGTTTGGTAAACGAAGCTATGGATAAAAGGTGTCTATTTGATCCGTGTATCATATCAATAAACAAACTGATTCCATCTTTTCGTGTCGTACGCGGGCTCAAAACGCGGCGCAGCAAATGTTATGGAAATATGCTGTGCCACTTCATTTATAATACTTCATTAGTTACTAGACGAGGGAAGTTTGACCTTCACTAATGGTTTTCTAGATTCTACTTTGAAAGCAGAATATATAGTCCATCAAAAACCACAAAAGAATGGCAATATCAGAACTACCACCACTTTGTATGTTGATTTTTACAACTGTCTTATTGTGTCTACATCTATAGACCACCACCAAGTTTATCTCTACCCCACTTTTCATATACTAACCACATCCATTTGATTAAATCCAGTAAGCCACGATGACATGAAGAAACATGAAATACCAATTCCATTCAGAGACAGATGTGCCGGGTTATTGATTCCTTTGAATAAATGTAGAAGAGAAGGATGGTATATGCCTTGGAATTGTCAAGAAGAAAGACATGATTATGAACATTGTCAATATTTGGACTTCAAAAGAAGAGTTAAAGAATTAGAAGATTTCAAAAACGCCAGAGACGCTAAATAATTAGATAAATATATATATAACTTTAAGTGCTGTTGGCCATGTTGATTAACTGTTTAAACTATCTATTATTTATCTTTTATAATACTGATTCATCCTTTTTACCTTTCCCTTTTTTTATTATATACACTTCTTCTCTACTTTTATTTATTTATCAGATTTTATCACCTGAAATTTTCTAGCAAATCTTTGGATGTACCAAAAAGAGACAAACACCAAACTACTCAATTGGTAGTCCAAGATAATTTCACTTGAAGAGTTTAGTAAAAAGTAAACACAATGATCAAACCCAGGATTGAACTGGGGACTTTCTGCGTGTTAAGCAGATGCCATAACCAACTAGACCATTCGACCAAATGTTTTCTTTTCTACAATTTCATATTATATAATAGCTTCTAACTAAAATTAAATTTAGAAAAGTAACAACTAAGATGTAAAATTTGGTACATATAGATATGGTTATAACTATACACATTGTTTTTAAAAATTTATGACAATTAATACATAAACCTGTAAAGTTCTCTTTTTATATTTTATATTTTATATTTTTGTTTGGCTGGTACCTGGGAGGAGACTGACCTATTACAATAAGTTTAATAAATTGAAGCATAATCGTTGTTGTATACCTTTTCTGTAGGATTGCTTTTTCAAGGTTCATGGCATGATGAAATATACTTAAATTATAGTTTTCACCTGTTCACGGAACGTTAGGTTTAGTTACCCAATTACTTAAGCATGATCACTATGTAGTTCATTAGTACTTATGAATTACCACTTTCATGAGATTTATGGATAGGGAACGCATACAAGAAATTTTCTAGAAAGATATACAATATGTAGTTTTATAACAATCAACAAAAAGAACTATTGAAAGTTATTTTGAACTGTCCCTTTCACAAAATTTTTTCCCATAACTGAAGTCAATCATTTCGATCGATATTTTTTAACAGATCTAGAGAGAATGTATAAAAATAGGCAAAAGAAAAAGCAAAATATAATTATACTGAATAGAATACACAAACGCAAACAAACAACAAAACTCAAAGAAAAACTCAAAGATTTGGTATATAATAAATAATATGTATATATTCAAAACTCATAAAATTACATGTAATATTAACAAAATAATTTCTTTTTTTTACTTTAGTATGTACGACTAATTAACATACCCTCTACAATAATCAGAAGAATAAACATCATCGATAGTGGTTCGTTTATTTCTTTTCATCAACAACCCATTCACAACAGCAATAGCATCCTTATAAACATTTTTCAAGTTTTCATCTTTTAAATAATACCAGTCCCAAGAAATCAGTGCTATTCTATGAGCAGGTTTATTTCTATTTCTTCTTCCAACAGTAGAAGGCAGAGGATCGAAGGGTAATCGATCTTCAAGCATAGTATATAACAAAACACCTAATGACCAGCAATCATTTTGTTTACCGTCATATTTAAGTCCTAGCAATAATTCAGGAGAGACGTAATCTTCTGAACCACATCTTGTTGACAATAACGGATCTTCAGGGTCTATTCTTTTAGATAATCCAAAATCAGATAATACGACCAATGGATGTTTCAGTGGATTAGATGTTGAAAAATTTAACAATTCATTTATTTCAAAGGATATCAATACATTTTCTAATTTAATATCTCTATGACAGATATAATTAAGATGCAGGTATTTTACTGCTGATACAATATTTGCAAATATGTTTCTTATTAACTCTGGAGTTGCTCTCTGTTTATAATTTAATAAGAATGAAAAAAGATCACCACCAGGATAATACTTCATAGCCATTATGACTTGGTCTTGATTCAGCTTTGAATTCGAGCCTATTAATTGAACTATATTTGGATGTTTTAAACTTTGTAAAATTTCTAGTTCTCTAATTAATGATGATTGAATTCTAAGCCTGGTTTCTTCTTCTTCTTCTTGAACTATATTTGTAACTTTAATTGCAATTTGAGAATCTGCAGTTAAGTAAACTTTACTGAAGGAACCTTGACCAATTTCTTTAATACAATTCCAAGTTTGCTTTTCTGATTTTTCTTGATCAAAAGTAATATAAGTTCCTATTATATTTTCTTTTAGGTTGTTATCGATTTGATTAACATGTGGTCTAACTTGATTTTCCTGTTTTTGGTCTGAGATCGCAGTTTTAAAATCATCTTCTATTTCTTCTATTAATGTATTATGAACGGTAACTGGTCTTTTATCTAGCAATTCACGCTCTTTAATAAAAGGGGATTGGACTGGAATAGAAGCAATTCTTTGAACAGGTCTAATGTTGAACCTTGGAAATTTACCAGTTTCGGAAAGGATATCATCAGCAGTGAATTCGGAAAATGATCTACCAACAGATTGTAGTTGTTTAGATGAAGTTTGTTGCAGTTGTATTTGTTGTTGAATGTGGTTATTGGTAACATGAAGATCACGAGAATTATGTCTAATTTTCTTAGTAAACAATTGATAATTAACAGGAGCTAATGATCTTTGAGTTTGGGTTTGTGTTGCCGAATGTGTAAGAGGAGCCGCCCCATGGCCGATGATAGATGAGGAAGAGCCCTGAGAATTAGGCGGTGCCCTGATATTAGGATGGATAGGAGATGGCAAATGATCCACATCGGACATGCCAGCAGTTGAAGCAGAATCACAGACAGAGGAGACTCCATCAAAGGTGGAAATCTGTCCCATTGGGGGAGTCGTATAATCAGGGAGAGTTTGGTGTTCCAACTTCCTCGTTGAATCTGATAAAATGAAGTCTTGATCAGAAATGGACATGGTTGAAGTGTCTGTGTCTCTTGAGTTAATAGAATTTTCACCTTTGATGCTGTTAGTGTCATTTGTTTTGATATGTGAGTTGGGTGACATATTGAAATTAGTATTATTAGTCGAAAGTAAGGAAAGGACAGGATTAACGGGGAAAGTGGAGGATGATTGGACTGAATCAATTAAGAGTCAAAACTGAAACTAAAAAAAGACAGGCTCAGAATATACTGTGAGTCAATGACACAGCCAATGATTGGATGGGAAAGGGTATATGATTTCTAAGCTTGAATGGTTATGAATTAAACTCATACTCAAGCTTGGTGAGAAGTTAAGGTTGATTGTTTTTATTTACCTTTCTAAGCAGTGAGTTTTACCGAGTCATACCGATAATGAGACAAGACAAGTAACACCGAGTCTTCCCGAGGAGAGAGAGAGAGCTTCAGAACGAGAAGAGGGAAAACTAGACAGCGTTAATATTCAAAGGAACTTACTTATTTACGTTTCAACAGTGGCAAATCACAGAACAGGCACTCAATATGACAACAGACATAGATTCAGGCGCCATGACGTCGCAAGTATCCCATGTGTCACAACTTCATCCAAACATCCCTCACATACAGGCAAATGTCACACCGTTGTCTGTCATCCTTAAACGTCAGTCTCAGAACACCTACAAGCAACTAAAAGAATTTATAAAGACTCTCCATAGTACGTCGCAGTCGGACAATATCAAGAAGAAGAATTTTTTAGAAATAATAATTCACATTAGAGAGAACTTTATCAGACTTTATGTGTTATGCAAATGGGCCAGAAATTCAAAAAGTATAGAGAAGCTCATAGACTTGTTTGTTTGGTTGAGAGAGCAAAACCAATCAATTACAAATGCCTTAATGGCCATAGGAACAATTAAGCAGCAGCTGGTGTCAGCTAAACTACCCAACCCAGATCTAACTACTGCTTTAGAAGTGTTGATTAAAGGTAGACCTCAATTACCAACCTATAACTTCATTCAGCCTAAGCCCTTAAATGCTCAATTAATTTTAAAGACTCTCAGAAATTTGAATGTTGAACTGTCCACAAGAATGGCCTTACAAGACGATTTACCCCTAGAATTTTATAAGTATACAGTAAAAGATGGACGTGTTACTTTCAATATGCCCAATTCATTTCAGTGTTCAATCTCAATAGCTGATGATTCTCCAGATTCCAAATTTTTCTTGGTTGATTTTAAATTAGGTTTTCAGTCAAACAATAATGAATTGATTCCGAAAGTAACTAGTTTACCCAAATTAACTTTCCACCATTTAGAAAAATTTGCCAACTTAGAATTGAGTAGAGGTAGTTTACGCTCATTATTTCAATTATTACATAATTATTCTACAACTTGTAAATTATATTTATTACATAGACATCTCATACAATTAAGAATGGGAATATGGAAAGGTCATATAACTCATACGTATAATGCGGAAAAGTGTGTTGTTATAGTTACTTATTGGTTAAAAAGAAGATCAACCAAATCAACTATTGAGATAGGAAAGTTTAAAACTCTAAATAACGAATTAGGTTTTAGGTGGATTAAAGAAGGTCGCTTATTTAAAGATCATGATTTGCAATTTACTGAAAGTGAAAGTGGGAGAATCAATATAGAATTATTAATTAGAAATATTATTAAAAAACATATCGAAATTAACATTAAATTGATTAAAACTGAGTTGATGGAGAAAGCTGACAATATGGATAAAATATGTACAATAGGTAACAACTCTCAATTAATTTTAGACGTAAGTCATAGTAAAACTGTTGTTTATTCCATAGATTCTTTATCAGGTGATGGCTTTTTTCAGAATCCAAATCCATTGATGAATTTAATTGCAAATCAAATAAATATGGATCCAAATCTAACTCCATTAGGTTTATTAAATTTAAGATTACAAACTCAATTAAGTGAAATATCATCGATGCTAAAGGCTGCAGGTTGGATTAATGTCGATTCAATTAAATTAAATTCTCATGAACAAAATAAATTGGGCATAAATTATGATTTATTAAAACAAAAGAACTTAAGTGGTCAATTGTTTAATTTAATGTTTTATAGAAGAAAAGATTGGCCAAGTGGCTGGTTTTTAACCGTTGGAGTTCCAGGTTATTCATCAAATGTTCAATGGTGGTGTTCAAGAATAAAGTCTTCTGCGGGTCAATGGTCCGTTAGTTGGTCTGAACCTGTTAAACTAATAGCCAAAGAAAATAGATATGATTATTCAAGTTTATTAATTTTGGTTAAAATTACAACTAGTAAATTATTGTCAAATTTGATAGTTAAAGAGTTAAAAGATCAAGGCTGTGATTTAAAAATAGTTGATACCAGTGATAATGAGAATTTAGTTAAACAATTTGTTGAGAAATCATTTGGTGGGGACTTGAATTTGAATCATGAGGAAAGAGAAAACAACACTTTAATCATCATAGATAATAAATCATTGTACAATATCCCAAGTGCAAGAGAATCTTTGGTTTTAAGTGCTTCGAGTAAAGGTGATAGTTTAGATATTTCATTATTTGGTAAATTACAACAAGACTTAAGATTACCTGGAATTTCATTTACAGATGAACAAAATAATTCAATTGAGTTAAAACCTGAGTCTTCTGTTTTCAAGATACACTCGGTTGTTAACTTAAAAGAAAAATTAAAACAACATAATAAAAATACCTCTAGCAACAACAACGGAAATAATAATTTGTATTCATCGATGATAACACCTTTAAGTGGTAATGGTAATGAACTTTCACTAATGGAGAATCCATTAATGGTTTTGAAAAGATTATCAAGCCTGTTATCACTACTTCAATTAGTTAGCAACGATACTTCATTGAAAATGTCTCATATTTCATTAAGTCAAATATCGTTCCAATATGGAGAACATTCCAACGAATCAATCACACTAAAGGTTCTAAATGAACAACAGAGCACCAACAATTCATCAATATTGATTGAGTTACCTCCTATGAATCCTCATCAGGTGTGCATTAAGCATTTAAACTCATTGATCATGAATGATTTAACGTTTAAACGAATCAAACAATTAATCAAGTATTTGAAAATAACATTACCTTTTTATAAACTTTACTTGAAGTTAGAAAAAGAGACAACTGATGCATTTTGTAATTTCAATGACTCAAACAATCAACTTAATTTCCAATTAAAGGACATGAAATTAATTCCAGAAACAGGGTTTGATTTAAGCATGTATAATTTTGAACTATTAAAGATCTTGTATTACAAAACAACGGAGAATAAGAAAATTGAAAAGAAGTTAAAGACAGAGGTAGTGAAGGTAAAATTGAAAATTGAATTAAAACATAAAGGGAATAAACTATCATTAGCTAACTCTGTGTTTCTGATTAGTTTAGAGCCACCAATTCCAGAGAGTTCAGGTGAAGATAAACTGAAATATCAGGAAATCAAGAAATCCTTGATTCCCATATTTAGAGGGGATACTCCAATTTCTGTGCCATCCACAGCGAAGTTGCAATACTTGAGAAATGCTGTTGTATGTGACTCTTCCTCTGTTGAAACTGTTGTAGAGCAGCTCCACAGTCGTTTGAAAACCCTCATGAGATGAACGTGAAAGCGCGCTACTCGACTGATTTTGTATAGGTACGGAGTTTGAACTTCTTTTTTGTGTGTAGTTGAATAATTAATCTATTTTTCAGTAATATAACATACAACTACCCTACAGATGCACCAGATTGAAGAGATACCCAAAGGATCGAACTCCAATCACTATTTTTCGTCACTAAACGCGTTCCAATCTGCTAGAGGTCCATCAGCAGGATTGGTCGCCACTGATGGTCAATCAAAATCATCAACAAAAAGAAAACGAGTGAATTACAATATCCAACAAATACAAGCACAGCAATTGATACGAACAACTAAGGATGATGGTCAAGACGAGGATATTGAAGAGGTAAATGAGAGGGATGCATTGTTGAATCAAGCTGAGTTGAAGAAAGCAAATAAGAGATTCGATGAACTAAACAGAGAGAATTACAGTGAGACGGCAACGACAGCCAATTCTAAGTTTGATATACCTAGAATAGAGAAGAAAAGTCATGCTACATCAGCTGTTGTTAAAAGATTATTGGTTTCTAAGAAAACATGGAACAATTATGTGGATGAGATAGATAAGAAAGAATTGAAATTGTTTAAAAAGTTAGAAGTTAAGGCGGACAAGATTAAGATTAAAAAGTTGTGTACTATTTGTGGAAATATTTCGTATTCTAGTTGTATTAAATGTGGTTCAAGAGTTTGCTGTGTTAAGTGTGTAAAGACTCATAATGAAACCAGATGCTTACATTTTTAGCTGTATATTATTAATTACCTGTTTTTTAATAAAAAATATTGAACTTATTAATATTTATAAGAACTATATAATTAAACCTAAAGCTAAAACAAGAGCACTGCATTATATATATTTTAAAGATAACTAAAAGAGACAGACTCAGACGGTGGTGAACAAAGTCCAAACACCTTTTAAATAACCAACGATTTCATTACCACTTAATTTAGATTCACCATATAATCTGTCAACAAAAGAAATTGGAACTTCACCAATAGTGAAGCCAAAGGCTCTAGCTCTAACCATCATTTCCATTTGGAAAACATAACCTTTAGATTTGGCAGCGCCTAAAATTTGGGACAATGCTTCTTTTTTGTATAATCTGAATGAACCAGTCAAATCAGAAACATTAGGTCTTAAAACTGTAGTAGCTAAGAAGTTAGCACCTCTAGATATCAATTTTCTTTTCAAATCCCAACCGTAAACACCACCATCTCCAGCATATCTAGTACCAGTGACGATATCGTAATCCTTTTCTTTCTGTTTGGCAATAAACTGTGGAATAGCAGATGGATGATGAGAGAAATCAGCATCCATGATGATGACAAAGTTACCAGTAACAAATTGCAACCCGTGAACATAAGCAGTACCTAAACCTAACTTACCAGCTCTAGCTCTAAGCTGGATATGATCAGGACCGTACAATTTGATGAGTTGTTTGGCAACTTCTTGGGTTCCATCAGGGGAGTTATCGTCCACGATAACGACTTCCCAGTCTAACTTGTTCTCCTCAAAATGCTTTGCAAGCAAGTAGGTAATAATGGGCAAGTTCTTTTTCTCGTTGTAGGTAGGTAAAATGACAGAATACTTGTTGACAGACATAGTTGGTTTTGTGTGCTTAAACAGAAAAAAGACACATCTCAAGAAACACAAACACGTCAACAAGTTGAACTTTATCGCTACACAAAACTGAAATCTTTCACTTAGCCCAAGGGCGTTATTATATTTATGTGCTTTCTCAGGCCTTTTGCATATATAAGCACGGACAACGGCATATGACCTACGACAGTTACATCAGAAAGATATTTGGGGACTCTCAAGTCCAAAAGTTTAACGATTCTAAAGTGTTACTGGTTGGAGCAGGTGGGATTGGCTGTGAATTATTAAAAGATTTGATTCTGATGAACTATGGTGAGATTCACGTCTTGGATTTGGACACCATTGATCTATCCAATTTAAACCGACAATTTTTATTCAGACAAAAAGACATCAAAAAACCAAAGTCAACTACTGCTATCAATGCTGTTCAATTTTTCAATCACGGATCCAAATTGATTGCTTACAATGGCAATATTATGGACACTAAAACATTTCCTTTATCCTTCTTTAAACAGTTCAATATCATTTTTAATGCTTTGGATAATTTGGAGGCTAGATTATATGTTAATAAGATTGCATTATTTACTGGTGCACCATTAATGGAAAGTGGTACTACGGGTTTAAAAGGTCAAGTTCAACCAATTTACCCTTACAAAACTGAATGTTTTGCTTGCTTACCTAAATCTACTCCTAAAACATTTCCTGTCTGTACCATAAGATCAACTCCTTCAAAACCAATCCATTGTATCACTTGGGCTAAAAATTTCTTGTTTCCCCAATTATTGGGTGAAGAAGATACATCTTCTGGATCTTCTGATGATGATAAATTGAAAGAAGAATCTGACAATAAAGATGAAGTTGAAGCCTTACTAAAAGAGACTAACGAATTATTAGAATTAAAAAGATTAATTCAGCGAGCTGCTTACTCACCTTCAGATGATGATACATATATTCACAAGATACTTTCTAAAATTTACAAAGATGATATTGAACGATTATTAATGATTGAAACATTGTGGACATCAAGGGAAAAGCCTACACCATTGTCATATTCTTTGACTAAGGCAGGAACCAGTACTGTATCACTTACTGATCAAAAACATTGGACAAAAGAAGAAAATATTTCCGCATTCATAGACTCATTAAAGAGAATAGTCAAGCGTATTCCAACAGAGAAATATATTGAATTCGACAAGGATGATGAAGACACATTAGATTTTATAGTTGCTTCGTCAAATTTAAGATCTCTTATTTTTGGTATTGATTTAAAAACCAAATTTGAGATCAAACAGATCGCAGGGAATATTATTCCAGCTGTTGCCACTACAAATTCCATAATGGCTGGATTTTCGGCTTTATCATCAATTCATATTTTCGAAGATACTCCAATTGAAAATTCAAGGATGGTTTATGATTCATCAAATTCTAGCAAATTCATAAACACTACTAAATTAGTTAAACCGGTAGAATCATGTAATGCTTGCTCTTTAACTAGAGGCATTTTGAAAACCCCATCATTGGCAACCATCACCATTGGTCAGTTCAGAAATGAATTAATTAAAAAATATAGTTACTCAGATGACATTGAGATATCCACTTCCGATTCAAGATTGATCTACGATTACGATTTTGAAGATAATCTAGAGAAGAACTTAGCGGATTTTAGTTCAAATGGTGACATCTTGTTAATTTCAGATTCAGATGAAGTTTTAGATCATATTGAATTGTACTTAAATGAAATCACAGGACTTACACAATTAGAGTTACCGAAATTGACGATACCTCCATACAGAACCAAGAAAGCTGAAAAGGATTTCTCTGATGAAGATGGGGCTGATGTGATTGCTGATAATGACGATCAACTACAAGGTGGTGTTATTGTATTAGATGATGATGATGAAGACGACATTCAACTTGTTGGTGATTCTAGAAAGAGAAAATTGAATGGTGAAACGTCCGTCATTACTAATGGTTATTCAAAGAAGCAAAAAGTCGTTGAAGAAAAAGACGATGGTTTTGTAGTTTTAGATTGATTGGTTTGATTACTTTGAATAATGCTTTTATTTATAATAATGTCCTTTACTTGGGTAGAAGTTTTGAAAGTTTAACATGTTTTTGAAATATACCATACGTGATTGCATATACGCCATACAATATATCAGCTCTAATAACAAAAATTTGAACCTCGGAATGAATAAGCTTTTATAGTTATTAGATGAAAACAAGCCATAAAAAAGTAAGATTTTTCTACAATTAAGATTTCGTAATAATCTCTCAGTAACTCACTCCTTTGTAACATTCTTCATTATATATATTTTTCTAACTCTATTTGTTTAAAGATAGCTTAAAAAGTATGCCACTCTGCGACTCCGTAAATACCCTTTATAAAATTGATCCATTTACTCTCGAAAGTAAAAGAGCATTGCGCTATCAGAATAATGATCATTTGTAAAAAACAAAACAGCTTTTTGAGGAGTTCGATAAATCCTTCGGAATATATACAGAAGGTGGAATATGTATAGGGTATAAATAAAATGAATAAATAAAACCCTAGCATAAGAGTCTTGAAAAAATGCAGAATAAAATAAAATAACACAACAAAAATAAAATCAGGTAAAAAAAGAATAAAAAGTCTATAACTTTATCAATTGAAGCAAGAAAGTGTAATTGTGGAATATGTAAATAATTAAATTGAATTAAATTATTATTTTTGGGAACAATGCAACAGCAATCTTTCTAGTATTTGAAGCAAGATGAATAATAGAGTTAATTTTTATTTGTTTCTAGTTAAAACCGAGTTGGTTAAAAACTCAAGAGCACTTCTAGCATCAGATTCAGGCAAACATCTCAAGTTAGCTAAAGCTTCATTACAATA
Source organism: Ambrosiozyma ambrosiae (assembly GCA_003705185.2). Classification (NCBI taxonomy): domain Eukaryota; kingdom Fungi; phylum Ascomycota; class Pichiomycetes; order Pichiales; family Pichiaceae; genus Ambrosiozyma; species Ambrosiozyma ambrosiae. The sequence goes on along the minus strand of PPHU02000042.1, from coordinate 67,738 downwards.
TTTCTGGGCCAATTCTCTTGTCTTTTGAACACCATCTGAGTGAATGACCGCATCGTTTGCAAATTCAACATCACCAGATTGGCTGAACTTTCTAGCTATTAAAGGACCTAATTCTGGTTTCTCTTTCCATGCAAATAGAACAGGAGCAGTTGCTAAACCCAACTTTAGATCAGCACCTGCAGGTTTACCTAGTAGTTCAGCAGTGGTAGTATAGTCCAACATATCATCAACGACTTGGAAACATAAACCTAGGTTTCTACCAAATTGATAACAGTTTTCAACAATTTTCTCATTACATCCGGCCAATATAGCAGCTGATCTTGAAGATTTAGACATTAATGAAGCTGTTTTCAAATAAGTTTTATGTAAGTAATATTCAAAAGCAGCATGAACGTTTTCTTCATGTGTTATTAAATGCTTTGTTGGAACTGAATATTCATGAACTTTAACAGGAACCTTACCAGTAGCTTCAGGTATTTGCTTGATTGACTGGTCATTTTCAATTTGAGCTAAATTTGGTTGGAAAACGGTATTTTTCAATTGCATGAATTCACCTTCAACTAAATTAGCAATAGCTGTGGACATCAATTCAACAACTTCACTATTTCTTAATCTACCTAAAGCAACAGATGCCCTACCCAATAAGAAGTCACCAGCTAGAACAGCCATTTTATTGCTGAATGCAATGTTACCACTTTCTCTACCACGTCTAGAGTCAGATAAATCGATAACGTCATCATGTAATAAAGAGGCAGTGTGAATCATTTCAGCTATTTCTGCCAATCTTCTTTGTTTTGGGAGTATACCATTTTTCTTATCCATTTCTCTATTCTCTAAATCAAGCATTGGCTTACTTAGTGGATCTAAAATAATTGAAGGATTAATTCCATGTAAGACTCTTAGAGGAGAAATCGAATCTAATGGATTTGCGCCAGCAAATGAAAAAGCTTTTGGGGTACCATTAAATTCTGGTTGATCATTAACATCGTATGGGTCTATCGCAATTCTGGTTCTTTCTGATTCCGGAATCTTAGCCAAAGCTTTGGATAGTAGTAAAACAATTAATGGTCTGACATTTTTACCTTCAGCTTCGAAATAATATGAAGCAACCCTATTTAAAGTTGGATGGCCAGAACCTATTAATTTTGCAATGTTTTTGGCCAATACACCCATTTCGGAAGAAACCATACTAAATGGATCAAACTGATTAGATCTTTTAGGTTGAACTAGTTTTTCTGCTGTATCTAGGGCCGCCGGAAAAGATGAAGTTTGTGTTTGTGTTTGTGACTGTGATTGTGTTTGCGATTGAGACTGAAAACGGAGAGACTGCAATTGAACAGGTCTCAGCGGTAATCTTTTATATATTTTAACGTATGTGGATTTTGAAGCTCTTAACATTTTTGATTAATTGGAAATAATATGTCGAAATGTGAAATAAATGTATTATCTCGGGTTTTGTTGGAAACAGTTAAATTAAAGAAAAGAGACAGACTAAAAGAGGTCAAATTAGCTGCTAACAAGAGAAATGATAAATATAGGATAATTGAAATAAATTGGCTAAAGAAAAATACCACCTGGTGGACTGCTAGTGTTGGATAGAGGGTCAAATCAATCAATTTAACAAATTGCAGTTCTTCAATTGAAGACAAAACCTTTTTTCATCGCTCTTTAAGTGAGTGCGACTCTTTAATTTTCTCAACTGGCAAATCCAAACTACTGAAACCCAATAACAATTTCAGCTGCTATTATAAAAACACCACAACTCAAAACTTACAAATATAATAATTAGATACCATGTCTGAATGGATATCTACTTTCCCTCTTACACAGCACTGCTTGGGATTTGCCAAAAAGCAAATTTGTAAAGTGGTACGCACAGGCCCAGTACCTGAACATATTGGTTTCATTATGGATGGTAACAGAAGATATGCAAAACAGAAGCATATAGAGATGGAGGAAGGTCATAATGCTGGATTCGAAAGTATGGCTAAATTATTGGAAGTTTGTTATGACTGTGGTGTTAGATCAGTTTCAGTTTTTGCTTTCTCAATTGAAAATTTTAGTAGATCCAGTAGAGAGATCGACTGGTTAATGAAATTATTCAAGAAGAGGTTCAAACAAGTTATAGAACACGGTGATTTATGCGATCAATATGGTGTCAAAATTAAAGTGGTGGGTAATGTGAAATTGCTACCTAAGGATGTCAGACAAGTTCTTGAAGAGGCAGAAGAACTAACCAAGAATAATACCAGAGCTGTGTTGAACGTTTGTGCTCCTTACACATCACGAGATGATATAACTCATTCTATACGAACAATAGTTGAAGAAGGGCTCAATTCAAAGGATATTAAAGAAGAAACCATTGGTGAACATTTATACACTGGCGATGTTTCAAAATTAGAGTTATTGATCAGAACTTCAAATGTTCATAGATTAAGTGATTTCATGCTATGGGAAGCTGTCGATATAAATTGTGATATTGAAATAATTGATATTTTATGGCCTGAATTCTCTCCATTAAGATTACTTTGGGTGTTGTTCAAGTGGGGATTTAATAGAACTTACCATGGAAACAGAACTGCAAAATTATTGAACTTAAACGACCGTGATCAAGAAGTGATAGATTACCGACAACGTTAAAAGGAATAGAACAATTTATTTATTTGGGATAGAGAGCTCTCTTTTATACATTAATTTACATACTTATTTTTGTACTTCTGTTTGTACTTTAAAAATAATTTACATCTTTTAACAATTATCACATTAATCTAACATAACCAAATGAAATGCTTATTTATTCAAGAGTACAAAAACTAAAAGATAAGGAAATGGAGCATGAAGGCATAAAAGGAAGAGATAGATATAAAAGGTTAAATATTAAAAAAATTGATACACAAATTATTAAAAATGTTGTATAATTAGAACACATGCAAAGTAAAGGTTCTTAAAGTTATTCGTTTAATTTTTGAGCACTTTCAAATTGATCCTTAAATTTTTCAGCATTTTCTTTGTTACCAAATCTAATGGCCAAGGTAGCTGCTTCAACTTCACCCTCAGAGATATCAGCAGTAACAGAATAAACCCAGGATCTATCAGAACCAACATTTGGTTTCAAAGTGTATTCTGGAGCAATGATGTGATTGGCACAAATCTTCAATGTCTTATCTCTTCTCATCAACAATCTGACTTTACCAGTTTCCTTATGTTTTAAAAATTTAACGTCACCAGTACCTCTTTCTTTCCATTCAGTTGATTCTGGGTGGAATTTAAAAAGTTTAGCTCTGATTTTGAATAATATTTCTTCGTCTTCTTCATTAGTCTTGACTTCAACTTTTTCCAATTTCACCAATGGTTCAAAATGAATATCATCCGATTCTTCAACTTCTTCTTCAGATTTCTTAACTGGAACTTCTTCTTTTACTTCAGACTTTTCTCCAGATTTTTCTCCAGATTTTTCTTCTTTCTTTTCTTCTTTCTTAGAACCACCAAACATAGCAAACACGTTGGCGGTAGGTGGCTTTGGTAAACTGGAAACTTCCTTCTTTTCTTCAGACATTTTTATAAAGTATTGTTTGATGATTGTGAATTTGAAAAAAGTTATCAGCTGCTATACCAAATAAATGGCATAACGCTGATTTGATTTTGTTTGTTTTTCAAGAGGCGAAAAAGAACTTCGAGAAGAAACTAGTCGTGCGAGTGCGAACACCCGTGCACATAATCATATTTAATGGACATTCCGACAAAAGTAAAACCTTGAAGATCAACAGTAGTAGTGATGAACTAGGTAAAGTATAAAAATATAAATAAAGGTAAAATAAAATAGTAATGTATAAGTTAGAAAAACAATTAAGATTCAAAAATGTAAGAAACATCTTCAACTATAGTATAATGAAAATGAAAATGAAACGAAGCAAATAAATATAATTAAATCAAGAATCTATAACTATTTTGGATTTAGAACTCCAGTTTAACCCATCAACAGAGAAGACCTTGGAAGAAGTGCTATTAGAATTATGCGCCAGGTCATGATGAACAGCATATGTGGATGCTTGAGCGTGTTCGTGGTGTTGATGGTACGGATAAGCTGGTGCAAAAGGATTATCAACCTCTAAATCTCTGACTAAGTCTTCATGAACTTTATAAGGAGTACGATCATTTGTTTCAAAAGATTTTAACTTAGTGGTTTCAATTATTGGATCAGGAACGATAACTGATGGATCATTGAGAATGGTGTCTTTGCCTAAATGATGATGAAGAACATAAGGGCTTTCTTTGGCTTCAACATTATCCTGAGGTTGTACCAATTTCTTTTTGTCCCCTTCAATAGCAACAGAAACGTAAGGGTTATGCTTATACCTATGCTTATCGGTTAAAGATTGAACGACATGGTAAGGGGAATTTGCATTCTTATCGACTCCGCTTTCAGGAGTGGCCTCTTTGGCAGCAGCTTTCAAAACAGAGTTAATCATAGAAGTAGATATTCTTGAATGCTTGATCAAACGGTGACTCAGACTAGATAATTTCAACAACATTTGTTGTGCTTGAGTTGCTGAACCTTGTTTTCGAATTTAAACATATGACAACGGCAATAAGCATTTATTTTATGACAACAAGCAACTTAACATTAGTAAGCTAGATCCTTTTATAATGTAGTCATCAAACTCATAAATGGAGGCTGTTAAGGGTGTTGGAAAAGTCAAACTGATCTGAGTTTTGTTTTGGGAATTGACGACCAGTGTTAAGTGAACTTATTGCGACGTTCGAATTTTGAATATGAATCAATTGCTGGCTGCGCCAAAGAGAGTGGCTCAGATATTTAATACGCCTCTTCATTTCCGGTTCAATTCTCGCTCGATACCCAAACCCATGCATGATCTTGTACAATAAATAAGCAAACTTACAGACTCTCTCTTGAAAGTGTCCAGTTTATTCAGGCATACGTGTCTACAAATTTGATCATTGCAATAAAGTTATACTTCTCACTCTCAGTTTGATATTGTACTTACAACGAGAAGCTCAATTACTGAACTAATTAATTACTTGAAACCAATTTAATGACATCTTGGATTCTACCAGCTAGTGAAATAAACCATAGACGTAAGTCTTCTTCCGAAGAATTAGTTTCTCCTTTTGCAGTTGAAGAAAACTATTATGGTCCAAAAACTGATCCTTCTAAATTAAATAAAAATTCTAGGTTTGGGAGAACTAGAACTTTGAGTGCAACCCAGGCTAGATTTCAATCTCCTTTCTTTCCTTTCACATTATTTGATGCTAATAAACAAAATACTGCACCTAATGATTATCAAGAAGGTCAATCAAATAACTCTGCGATCTTTGACATTGATACTTCTGGAGAGTCGTCAGAAAATTCTGGAGGTGAATTGGACGATATTTCAAATAGTGCCCTTTCTCCAAATGCTTCTACTTCTTCTTTTGTCCAACTGAAAGAAAACAAACGAGTCAATGATACCATCAAGTCCAATTCGTTGGAATTTACTTCAACAGCTATCAGAGGAACTGCTACGTCAAAGTTACGTATTGGAGAACTTTCCCGTCCACCTACTGGTGCTAGTTACTCAAACAGTCAGAATTCATCTCTGCGTAGAAGAGGTTCAGGCGATGAAACCAGTTCTAAAACATTTAAACGATTTTTTATTAGTGATATTGATAGTACTTTAGAAGAATTATTGGCTAACGAAGACACTGATGGAGATTGCCAAATTACAATTGATGATAAAGGTCCTAAAGTTTTGAAGTTGGGTACTGCTAATTCTAATGGCTTTAATAGATATGACATCAGAGGTACTTACATGCTATCTAATTTGTTACAAGAATTAACAATTGCTAAAAGAATGGGTAGAAAGCAGATGATTTTAGATGAAGCTAGATTGAACGAGAATCCAGTCGATAGAATGACTAGATTAATCACTAAGAGCTTTTGGAAAACTTTGACTAGACAAATGAATGAATTATCTATTTTGAAAATGGCACAAGATACCAAGATTGATACTCCTGAAGCTAAATTTCCTAGAATTTATGTTCCATTTGATGATGATGAACAACTTGATTATTATACAAAAATTGCTGAAAAATATTCAGATTATAAACTTCAAGTTGAAAAAATCCCAAATAACATCACTGCGGAATATATTAAATCAATTAATCACAAACCAGGTTTATTAGCTTTAGCTACTAGGCATATTTCTGATAACTATGCTGATTTAGAGGGGTTTCCATATCTGGTTCCAGGTGGTAGATTCAATGAACAGTACGGTTGGGATTCATATTTTATGGAGTTAGGTTTATTAGAATCAGGTATCATCGAACCATGTGTTGGGATGTGTGAGAACTTTATTTATGAAATTGAACACTATAATAAAATCTTAAATGCTAATAGAAGTTACTACTTGGGTAGATCCCAACCACCATTTTTGACAGATATGGCCATTCAAGCTTTTAATTACATGAAAGACAAACAAGGTAAAACTGATCTTGATTTCCTAAAAAGAGCTACGACAGCAGCAATCAAAGAGTATTGGAATGTGTGGGTTAGTGAACCGAGATTAGATCCAATTACAGGATTATCATGTTATCATGCCGATGGACTAGGAATTCCTCCAGAAACGGAAGCTTCTCACTTTCATTCGGTTTTGCAATTATTTTGCAAAAAATACAAGTTATCATTTGAAGAATTCACCCAAAAGTATAACGATGGCGAGATTCATGAAGCTGGATTAGATGAATATTTCTTACATGACAGGGCTGTTAGAGAAAGTGGACATGATACAACATATAGATTTGAAGGGGTTTGTGCTTATTTAGCCACCATTGATTTGAATTCACTACTTTACAAATATGAAAAAGATATCGCTTATATAATTAAAATTTATTTCAACGATAAATTCGAAAATGGTGATAACAGTGAAAAATGGGAAAAGTTAGCTGAACAGAGAAAAGCAAGAATTAACAAGTATTTATGGAATGAAGAAAAAGGAATGTATTTTGATTATAATATTATGACTAAATCCCAATCAAATTACGAATCTGTCACTACGTTCTATCCCTTATGGGCCAAATTGTGCGATGATTCAACTGCTAAGTGTTTAGTCGAAAAAGGCATTCCGAAATTTGAAGTATTTGGTGGGTTAGTGTCAGGTACATTAGAATCAAGAGGTGAATTGGGTCTAAAACAACCATCAAGACAATGGGATTATCCATTTGCTTGGGCACCTCATCAGATTATGGCTTGGGAGGGATTGAAAAATTATGGGTTTGAATCTGAAGCAAGAAGACTATCATACAGATGGTGTTTTTTGATGACTTTGGCATTTGTTGACTTTAATGGGATTGTTGTTGAAAAATATGATGCTACTAGTGAAAATCAACCTCATAAAGTCGAAGCTGAGTATGGTAACCAAGGTGCCGGTTTCAAAGGTGTTGCCACTGAAGGTTTTGGATGGGTTAATTCTAGTTACCTGCTAGGTTTGAAGAACTTGGATCAAAAAGGAATTCGAGCTTTGGGTTTGGTTACTTCTCCTACAGTTTTCTTCGCAAGGTTACGTAAAGGTGATGTTGGAGGGTATGGGATTAAATGACTTGGTTGTATTTTCTACGTCATTGATTATTGGCTTTGCTATTGTTTATTGGTTTTGGTATTGTTTTGGTGAATTGATAAGAGTTTTGTATATCGTAAGTTATTTAAAAATTGTTTTGCTTTTTGTTTTCATGTAGCATATAGTCTCCTTATTATTTCCTTTATTTTAAACAAATACTGCTGTTTTCTATATATATTAACTTTATTACAAGTTAACAGAAACAAAGTAAATTATAATAAAGACTAATTAAAGTCCAAACAATAGTACAAAAGAAAGAAAATACTCTAGTAAAATATTTTCAAGAAACAGTAACAAATTTATTTCTGGATAAACTTCAGAACCTTTTCGTTAAACTCAGTAACATTATCAAAGTACATATGATGACCACCATTTGAAATAACATTAAAAGTGGCATTAGTAGAATCAGAATTGTCATTCAATTTATTGATTTTCTTACAAATATCATAACCAGCATATATATTCATCCAATCCTCATCCCCATATACCCATAATGAGGGAACCTTTATCTTTTCCGGAATTCTTTTAATCAAAGGTAATCTAGCAACAGCACCAGGAGCTAATATTCTAGTTAGACCATACTCTCCTGAACCTTTAGCTAGGAATATTCTAGCAGTGTATCTCAAAATATCCATTGATTCTTCTTTACTTTCACTACCAAATTTAGTAAATGCCCAATGTGAAACCAATTTTGTTGAAAATGGTGAAATCGCTCTTAAAATTGAGAAAGGTGAATAATGCTTTTCCCACGCCTTTATCAGCCATTTATTTTTACCATCATCGTCTAATGCTGATAGTTTAGGATTCTCGTTGTATAAAGAATACTCATTATCCTCAACACCGACTGGTGAAACTAGAACCATTTTATCGACCACGCCATCACCAAATTTCATGTAGTAACAACTAGACAGATAACCACCTAGTGAATGACCAATCAAAACAAAATTGTTCAAACCTTTTTTCTTTCTCCATTCTTCAAATGAATCAATAAAAAACCCCTCAGTTTTTTTAATTTCTTCAACTGAATGGGTGTTGTAATTTGGAAAATCGGGTCTACTAGACAATCCAAATCCATTCATATCTATAGCATGTAATGTGGAACCAGGTATGCTTGACAAGCCATCAAAATTTTTGTAAAAGAAACCTAAAGCAGCACCATAACCATGCACCAACACTATGTCTATTGGTTTTTTGCCTTCATTTGGTGGTAATTTGTTTTTAACACAAAATTCATGGATATAGCTACCTTTGGAGTCTATCGGTGTATTTATAATTTCAGCTGATTTTGTTTCCGTTCTATCAGGAAAAAAAGGTAAGTAAGATAATATTTTGGATTCATAATATTCTGGAGATTTCTTTTTGAAATAAAACTTGATTGAATCCATATAGGAATAAGTTAAATCTAAAACTGGCCTGATTGGTTGACCCATTTTTGAACGAGCAGGGCCTTCCTGATATTCTGGAGCAGACATTGTTTTGGAAAGAGGTTCTATTGTAGATGACATCGTTGTAAAACTAAACAGAAGTTTTGTGGCAATTATCTATATATAAGTGAAAGGCAAACCTAGAAATAATGTCTTGGAAATAAGTAACACTAACGCCGATGATGATGGCTTTGATCTGATAAATTTTTTGCGGGATTAGATGTCGGCTTTAATATTTTCCGGAATAGAAGAGCATTTTTAAATATTTTTGTTGCATAGAGCTTGAACCGTTGCCTGATAGGCATAGCGTAATATCATTCAGACTAAGATGCCTATTGATTTTGTCAAAATGGTCAACAATACATAAACCAGCTTAGTTAGATAGATTACTTACTGGTTGGTTACTCGAAAACTATCTCGCCGCTTTTACTACACATTCTTTTAGTTCATATAGCAAAACAGGTATATTAACAGTTAACTAAAATGGAAGTTAGAAAAGAAAAAAATCAAAGCATTAGCTAAAATAAGTGAATAAAAAATTGAAATAATTATTAATTAGAAAACTCTTCATCTTCCACTTCTTCCAATATCGGTGATCTTAATAATCTCTTAGTTTCACCACCAGAAGATGATTTACTATTCGTAGGTATCTCAAGATTTGCATCAGAGGCATATTCATAACCATCTTCTTGAGCAGCTTCTTTCTCTAATTCAGATTCCAATGGAGGAAAGTGTGTCTTTCTTGATGAGGTTTGATAATTCTTTAACATTGAAGAAACTTCTTTATCTGAACCTGAATGTCTATTCCCTTCTATCACTTGAGCTGTTGAAGATGTATCAAATAATTCAGGATCCGATTCAATATCTTTGGACAATAAATCAGCGTGAGTGGTGTCAGTGGACGAAGGATCGTCGACTGAAGGATACTTGTTGGAAGCAACTGGTGCGTCTTGAATCTTTAGTCTAATTAAATTGGAACTATTACGAGTGACTTGTTTTTGTTGTGTTTCCAGTTGTTTTTGTAATTGGTCTTGATTCTGTAATTCTTGTTTTCTATCCTTCTTTTGATTCTCTCTGAATTCAAGAGTTCGTTGTCTTTCTTCAGCTAAGACCCTTTGGTTTTCTTCTTCAACTTTTAATTGCTGTTCTTGTTGTTTTATTATTCTTTCTAATTTAATAGCTTCTTGCTTTTGTTTTTCGAATTCTTGTCTTTCTTTCTCAATATTAATAGCTTCTTGTCTCTTTCTTTCAACTTCTTGTTTTCTCAATTGAGACGCTTGGGCTAATGCTCTTCTTTCTTTCATGGCGTCAGAAGATCTTAATTGACAAGTTGGAGCAAATAGAGAGAAAAAATCAACTAAATTTGTAGTATGTGTCTTTTCCTTTTTGATAGTAACAATTAATGTATAACCTGATTTAGCGTAGTTAATCTTGAGATCATTAAATAAGTCAGCATCTTCAGGCAATTCAAAAGTCTTATAAAAGCTATCTTGCAATGATCTAACAAACAATTTACCTTGATCTACTTTAAATTCATAAGAACTAAATGGCTGGGCATTTAAGCCATTATGACCGCTATAACAATACGCTGATAAGGCTCTTTTTGGTTTTTCTAAAACTAAATAATAACTATCTTCATCTTCTAATGTTCTGAAAGTGGTGATTGGTGTTCGTTTTTCTAATTGTTTTCTTAAAATGGATCTTTTTGAAGAGAATCTTTGATGAGGTTGATTAAATAATAGAAACTCAGAAAATGATGGACCCGAGTTGGAACAGTATTGAGGTTGTTGGACGAATAACATTTATGATAAAGTAAAGTGAATTGAATTGATAAAGTTGTGGATAAATAAGTGCTTTTATTAATGGAATAAGAGTGGTCATATCAGAAACTCTTAATTGGAATAATGAAAGATTTTATGTCCTTTTATAGAAATTTAGAACAAATTCATGGATTATTAATTTGTCACTAGCATTTACCATATAAACAGATACTGATCGGAGGTCTGGAGATTACAGAGATCTTTCCAGAAGAAGTTGCCGACAGTGTTTCCGAATTTTCCAGATCTTAGAGGATTACGTAAGCAAGGAGGTGAAATTTCTAGAAGATTCCGGTATTTAATTGAGAGCAATTTTAGACTGTAACTTTATAGCAATTTTGGATTAATTGGATTAGGAACTGGAAGAGTCTTATTGTAGTTTCAGATTTTTAAGGTAATTGCTTGAAATTAAAATTAGCTTGAAACCAAAGGAAAGTAACAAAATATTCTGTTGTTGATGATGTACATACACAGCCTTGAAACATCAAAAGCCACAAAACAGGATAAGTTGATGATTAATCAATCAGTTCTACAAGCAAAATTATATCATCTATCAGATATTTAAAGAAATTTTGATAGAATGCATATCTGGTTACAAATCAACTCTTTTACACGCTTTTTCTTGAAGCTTATTCTGGAGTGAAACCACTGCTAAACATACCTTACGAGCATTACACAGATTTTAGAAACTCATTAGAAAGATACTTCTTCAAGCTGTAAAATAGGTTAAAGCAACATTTGAGCTTGAGTCTTATTTAGGAGTGTAAAAAACCTGTTCTAAAACAAAGTTTGGAAGTGCCTTTGCTGTGCCACTGATTTACTACGATAAATAAGGGACCTTCAACAAAACCCAACTGCGCCACTAAGAACGTCTGTTTTTGTTTTTGTTTTTGATCTTTTTTCGTGTAAGGGTTGAGAAGCTGAAATGTGATTAAGTTCCCATTTATTCTTGTACTTCACCTCCACAGTAGTTCAAAGAGTTTCGAAGTATACAATACTAATGTCACAAATAACGGGTGACGTTTTATACAAAGCAGTAACTTCCAACAACATTCCATATGCGTCACAGTTGATTATGGAGTTAAAAGCCCACGTTAAGCGTGACCTGGTCAATTTATCCTATGTTCCAAGATTTTTTGATGCTTTACTGATAGCTTACAAAGTTCCAACTCTAGCAATAAATGCGTTTTCCACAATATGCCATTTAGTTAAGCGTGTCAGTATACAAGATTCAAATGTTCTTAAGCTAGTTGATTTTCAAGTTGTGCCATTCCTAATTGATCGGTTGGCTGATGAAAAACTTTCTATTAAAAATACATCAAAGAAAGCAATGATTAATTATTGGCAATCCGTTCCTGACGAATTTGAAGTTAATTTAAAGACTTATGGTCTAACACATTCTAAACCAATAATAAGAAATGAAATCTTAACCATGTTATATGAAATAGTGGAAAACAATCCGGGTTTCGGATTCAAGATTTTCTTGCCTAGCGTTGTTCAGCTATTGAATGATACCGATTTACAAGTTTTAACAAATGCAACTGAGCTATTACGCTTGTTTTTCAGAGATGTTAATCCCAATAATAGATCAGCTAAATTGGATTTGGTCAATGAATTAATAGATCAACGTGTTGCTAAAACTTTGGTTAATAGATTACTAATTGAAATAGGAGATGGTGAATTAATACAACAATATAACAATATGATCAATCAATCTGCCTTTGTCACAGCAGGTTCTACCAAAATAACAACATCAGGTACTGTTCCAATGTCATCTTCTCAGCCAAGACCAAAGTCAAGAATAAGTAATGTTCATAGGTTACCTGCTTCCGAGAAACACAGAGATAGTTCTTCAGAACTCTTAAGAGTGAATACAGCGAGCCCAAGCCCAGTTTCTTCAAGTAGCAGGGCCTCGTTTGATTCTTCTAGGGCTCCTACTACCAATTCTGAGGAAATTTCTAACATTTTAGATTCAATTCCGTTATATAATATTTTTGAAGATTTAAATCCTGTTAGCTTCACTGATGAATCACAATTATTAGAAAGATTTGAAACCATGGCAACTACATTTGAAGGAAAAGAAACTGAGCATAATTGGATACACCGAGAGAGATATGTTATTCAATTACGTTCCATATTGAGAGGGAATGCTGTTACTGAATATCCTACAGTTCTTGCTCAATCATTTAAATATATGAAAGAAGGTATATGTAAAGCTGTTAGTTCTTTGAGAACAACACTCTCTAATAATGGCTGTCAGTTATGTAGGGAATTAGGTATTTATATTGGCCAATATTTAGATGCAATTACAGTGGAAACCTTATTGTCAGCATTAATGAAATTATCTGCCGCTCGGAAAAAGATATCTCATCAAAATGCAAACGTTGGTGTTGTTGGATTATTATTACATACTAACTTTTGCTCTAGAACAATGAATCATTTAGTTAGTGCATCACAAGATAAAAATGCACAACCAAGAATTTATGCTGCCACTTGGATTCATTTGATATTATTAAGATTTAAGAATCATAAACAATCGTTGGAAAATTCTTTGGAAAATATAACTAAAATTATCTCAAAGGGTATAATTGATCCAACGCCAGCAGTCAAGGAGAAAATGAGAGTTGCTTATTGGTGCTTCTATCAATTATTCCCAGATATTGCCAATGTAATGAAAAATAAATTAGATGCAACTTCATTAAGAGCACTTGATAGATGTAAGCCAGCATCTATATCTGCTCCTTCTTCTGAAGCACCATCCAAATTATCAGGTAGACATTCAAGGCAATCAATGAAAGAACTCATTATGGCTAAAAGAAGAGACAATCAAACTGGTACTCATCAGTCAAAATCATCTGTGGATGAAGTTTTCCAGCGTGTTTCTTCTATCACTTCAGATCATCTTAGACCTAAAGTTTCTTTGGAATCAAGAAACAGAGTGTCTTCAGAGTCAAGAAGCAAGGCTGCTAAACAGGCTTCTAGAGTTTCAAGTATCAGCAGAAAATCAAGCCTTGGTTCAAATACTAGTGTTCACAAGACACCATCAACTTCCGAATTTCATAAGACACGTAGTGCTAGTCCCCAGGTGGAGGGAATTATTCAATATGATAATAAAGAGCTAGAAAAAGAAACAGAAAGGGAAAAGGAGAAAGAAAATGAAATCACTGAAGTTACAATGAGTAATGATACTTTGAAAATGATTTCGAATTTACCTTCTACTGTCAACGATGAAAATGGAAAACTGAGTGATGAAATAGATGAATATACTGAACGAATAAAGAAGCAATCCCATTTATACGAATTATTGTGCTCCGAAGACAAGCATGCTCAACAGACTGGCTTTAATATAATTGTTAATAATCATTCAGAGGCTCTTTCGGTAAAGTTTAATTCAGTGTTAGATATGTTATCAATTTCCCATCCCTCAATTTTTAAACCTATGTTTACAAATAAAGATTTATTAAAGTATTTGATTAACTATATATCCACCGATAACTTGATTAGATTAACCTGTGTTTACAGTGTTGAACAAACAATTGAACCTGAAATTATTTCACTAATTATTTCTGAAGTCGCATCTAGCGATATATGTCTTTCCATAATAAATGTTTTAAATTTGACCATTGATACATCAAGATTAGATGACTTAAATTTATCCATGCAATTTACAAAATACAAAGATGAGATCATGAAATGTTGTTTTACTTTAATTTCAACTTTATTTACTTCCTCTTCTAGAGTGGAAGGTTTTTTATTAGGTACCATTGATGAAGTTTTACTTAAATGTGCCCATGTAATTGAATTAAGTGATGATTTAGTTTCTGTGTTACAAGAAAGTTATAATAAAGGTTCTGAGATTTTTAGAATACACCTATTTGGATTAGAAAATCGTACAATTCAAACCAATATTATTAAAATGTTGAATATTTCCTCAAGCGAAGCCCAAATTGATCCTCCGGAATATATATCCACTGAACCCTCATCTAGTGGTATTGATCTCGATAAATTGCCTGATTTTATAGATTCTGATACAGATGTTATGGACTTTGGGGGTGTTAATGTTGATGGAATGACTATGGTTATTCCTAAAGCTCAAAATGCTATGAAAGAAATGCCAAAATTAAACTCAGATATGACTATGATCATGCCTAGCTTTGGTAACAAAAGCAGTAATAGTTTGGTAACAATGGGTCAAATTCAAGAGGAAGAAGAAAACAGCGAAGAACAGTACGAGAATAAAAATCCTTTTGTTGATTTTAAGTCTGATGACTTTAAAATGACTACGGCCGACTTATTCCATGAAAAGAATGAAAATGAAAAGCAGGAATCTTCCAAACTACAAAGCCCAATTCCTTTACCTCTTAATAGTAACGATGATGCTATGGATGTTGATTCTTCTTTACAACATAATCATTCTTTAGCTCACACTATCACTGACTACGACCATGATAGACTCATGTCTAATAGCACACCAGATATAAATCAATTAAGTTTATCAGATACTCATAATAGAATTTTGCCCGATAGAACAAATTCAAATCCACCATCACCACCTAAAACATCTAGAGAAATTGAAGAAATAATAGAAAGCGCAGATCCATTATTGACACTGACCAAAAGTCCAGAAAGAATACAAATTTACGAAGATAGTCCAACAACAATTGATACATTATTAGGATTTGAAACTTACATTTGTAGAGATAACCAAATTCCAGATTATGTTAATCCCTCTAAATTATTAGAGAAATTAAATAATAGTACGGTAACAAATATGGAATTAATCTACTTAATGAAATCATTAGAATCACAAAGAATAAATATAAACGACGTGAAAGCCGCATTATTGAATTATTTAACCACAGCTTTAGATAAAGATCACATTCAAATTGGTATCATCATTTTACATACATGTACATTATCAAGTAAATTGAAAGATGAGTTGGTTTTCGATAAATTAATCGAGCTGGGATCAACAGTAACAAATAATGAGGAAGAACTATATTTTGCTATCGAAGAATCATTGGAATTATTGAATTCGGTGTCTTTATGCGTCAATAAGATTTCAACTACTAAAACATTGACTCATATTCAAACTGAATTACTATTAGAAGTCATTTTTTCAATTTCAACTGCAAATAATTTATCATCTGAGGATATCTTTAATTTAGATGTCACCTTATTTAGATTGATCAAATCAAGATCTACAAGCGTTAGAAAGTTAAGTATTCTGATTTATGCAAAACTTTTGAAGTACAAGAATGAACAACTAAAGGATTCAAATGGTGATGAATTGGTTGACGATCTTGTTTTTAAAAGACTAGAGGGAGATAAGATAAAATTAGTTGAGTATTACCTGGATCGTGTGTGAACACTTATTTTTTTCTTATTTTTCACTACTTCCTTTATGTTTTGATTAACCATTTTTCATTTCTTTAGCTGCTGCCTATTACCAGTGTCTTAGATACCCCTTATTGCTTATGTATTATTGTTTTTTTTTTTGCTTTTACCTATTTTAATTATGCATTCTTCCTTTTAAGTTTTAATCAAGATCCTTCTAATATGGATTACTGTCAACTTTAACACTGCATTAGTTGTTGAAATAAAACCTAAATTTTGAAAGGGTTGGCGGCTCGAAACCACGAAAACAAGAAATAAACATGAGATACTATTTACAGTATATAATTATAAACAGAATGAAGAGAGAATGAGATTATGTAATAATAAACAAATAAAACTTACGATTAATAGAATGATTCACCTTCATCAACAAACATAGGCTTGTAACCATCATCACTACAGCCCTTTGGATCTAACGGTCTATATAAGTAAAAGGCTCTTAATGCATTGATCAAACTTCTAGTTTTAGCTTCAACTAATGAAGTACCTTGACCTTCACCCAATATATTATCACCTGAGAAACAACCAACAACAAACACAGGATTAGCAGATTGTCTACCAGATTCGGAAATCAATCTAACGACAGGAGGTTCCATTTGCTTATTTCTTAATAATGATGTTAATAATTTACCTGGCTCTCTGAACTCAAACATTTTTCCAACGTCAACCTTTCTTGAAAATATATGATCTTGAATGAATTGTTTAGTTGCGGCTTCACCTTGATGAGCATATATACCAGCAATTATTGATCTTACAGCATTTGCATAAGCAGTGGCTCTATTTAATGTAAAACATGAACTTGTATCATATCTAGTAATACCTGTTTCCACTTGAATAGCCTCTTTTTCGTATCTTAATCTTCCAAATTTGAATAACTTAGGCTCTTTAGCTAAGTATTTTTCTAAATTTGTAGTCTTATCTTCTTCTATACCCCAACTATTTGTAGCCACATCATATAGAGAATAATCACCAACATATGCATCGACTGATGCCTTTAATATCGATACTGGTAACCTTGGATATTGTGAAATGACATGTTCATTGGCATAATATGCTAATAATTGAGCTCCAAAGTATGACATGTTTAAGTTATCAGCAAACTCATTATCCGTTGATTGACAAGTTAAGGATCTGACCAAAGTGGAATATTTATATTCTTGGGGTAAGTTTAACCTTGCATGTAAAGCTAAGACAGATGGTATTTTCTTAGCTTCATCTTCAGGTAACTTTAATTTGTAAGAAGTTCTTTTATACGATCCAAAATCTAAAGTATTTGGAGATTTTTGAGTTGGGATGTCTGCAAATGATCTGTTATATGCTTCTTCATATGAAAACTTGTATTTTTTTTGTTCTTTTTTGGATCTAGAGAAATTTGTTGAGTTAACTGGTTTAACTGGGGATATCGATATACACCTTGTCTGATATTGTATTTTTAAGGATTTGTGTATTGAGGAAAAAATAGTACCTCTAAAAGTTACTCCTTTCAACATGGATGTACTCATTCTGTGATAATTGGTAACTCTTGATTGATTAATCACAAGGAGAGTTTCGAAGTTGAGCCTGATTTAATAAGGTTTCTCCATTTTTCAGCATTCAGCTCGACACTCAAATTTGTTTGTCTAGTGAGTGTTATAATAAAGCACACACTGAAAAA
Source organism: Ambrosiozyma ambrosiae (assembly GCA_003705185.2). Taxonomy (NCBI): domain Eukaryota; kingdom Fungi; phylum Ascomycota; class Pichiomycetes; order Pichiales; family Pichiaceae; genus Ambrosiozyma; species Ambrosiozyma ambrosiae. The sequence continues at coordinate 49,833 of PPHU02000042.1, read as the reverse complement.
TTTTAGACTGGAATAGCACAACTGGCTTGTTGTGCCAAAGGAAGTGCATTAGACTTATGCGCAATAATTGATAGACGCGTTAATATCTAAACAGTCGGTCGACGATATGATATTTAATCTCCCTCTTCACTCCTTAAAGTGAGGGGAAGCTTCAACTATATTCTTAATCAGAATAAACCTTTTTTTATAAGTTTACAAGCCATCTACATACTTATATAAACAATATAAAATGGTATGCTTTCTTAAAAAATTTTATATGTTTTAAAACATATACTAACTTGCCTTTATGCCCTGTGTATTTTTGTTAAAGTCTCATGGTGAATTCATCCCAAAATGGGTCAAACCTCCTACTGGTGGTTGGTTCCATACACCAAAGAATCATAACATTAATGGTTTAATAGCATTAACGGGGTATTTTACAGCTATTTATTTTTTATATCAACAAGGAGAAAAGAATTCCTACAATCCAAGACATGCCTATTCTTTAGAAACTGTGAAAAGATGGAATGAAGCTGCTAAACCTGAAAGCGAATAAATTTACAATCTCAATCTAATTTGATTTGGTTACATAGATTTTCTACTTACTACAACCACTTTTTATTTATTTATTATTCTATAGCGATTATAATATTATGCCCCAATGTCCATTAGATCTGATATAACTCAATGTGATTCCATAATAGGTACAGAGAAATTAATACAAGTAAACTTTAGCATTATCATTATTATCAACAATTTTTTTAATCAAAGGAATAATCTCTTTCGTATCCCATAGATTTTGTTTTTTTGTATCCAAATAACTAGAATCACAAATAATAGTATCAATTTCACTAAATTTCAAAACAGGCTCACTATCATCTTCAGGTTGTAAAATCTTCTTGATACGACCAGCAGTAGCAGCCAACACTCTAGCTCTGGAGGTTTGTAATATTTTTAAATCATCTCTCAATTTATTTTTGTTGATCAACTTCAATGAACCACCATTCAAGCTTCTTGTAGCTCTATAAATATCGCATGCTCTAATTGCGGACATTGATAACACTAGTATGAATTTTCTTTCACAAATATCTTGCTTCAGATTTTGTTTTTTGGATGATTTCTTACTTTTATTTTTCTTTTTACTCTGTTTAGATTCTGGATTTTCAGGTAGCAGTGAACCAAAGTTATATTCTATAAATTTGCCTAATTTGATCAAATTTCTCTCTGAATTCCAATCACCAGTATATTCAATCACACTTTTATTTATATATAACTCAGATAATTCTAATGGAGATAAGTCTGGATTGTGCAATCTGACCTTAGTTGCTAATTTTTCAGCTATTATATCAGGTGTTAAAGTAGCTAAAAGTATTTTTGCGTTTGTATCATATTCCATCTTTTGCTTCTTTTTATCTTTAAATTTATTGTCACTACTGTTTGATCTTTTTCTCTTTTGGGTAACTTCTTGTTTTGAAATTGACACTTCACCTTGACTCTCTGAATCATTGTCTGATAACTGTGATTCTTCCATTTCTGGATTTAATTCGACACCTTCATCTTCTGAATTTGAATAAGTATACTCCAAACCATCATCTAAATCATCTCCTTGAATACTCATTCTTTGGTAACTATTACTTTTAGTACTTTAAACGAAGCAATTCTAAATGTTGAAGAAAAATTTGTAATGAAATATTGTTTATTTGAAAAACCTGCAAATAAAATAAATTTTCCTAATATTGTCGACAACATTGTCGATATTTACTGGTGTACAGATTCAAATATCACTGTCGCATTGATGGTGGAGATGGCTTTCACTTAATAATTTATTAGATCTACATGATATCTCGACATTCCTACGTAAAAACAGTTTATTCTTCAGAACTCTCAACAAGATGAGTTTGGTGAAAGATATATAAATGATCTGGAAAGTGTGCAAATCTGTAGAAATCAGTCTTGGTCTCTTTTCCTCTTTTTTTAATTTTCTTATTTCACATTTTACCACTAACAGGTTCATTGAGTTAAAATGTCTGAGTGACTTAACGTTCAAATGCTAAATTTGTTTTTGTTCATTTCCAGGTTTAATAATAGTCAGTAGATAACTATACCACTTTTTGCCTTGAACTGTTAATTATGAAAAAAGTTTGAAGACGCCAAGGGTTATCATTATTGGTATCAGGCTTTGGTAGAAAACCATGGAATAACTGGACCATTTAATATAAGAAACAGATTTTTTTGATATTTCAAAGAAATCTCATGATAAAGGTATCCGCACTTAAGATACTACTGATTCATATTTCCAAAGACAATCCGAAGTTTTTTAGGGAGATTCTTGAAAGAATATAAAATTAATAGAGATAAGGTTGCTATTTCATCAAAGTAATGCCTTTTAAGTGGCTCAAAGCATACTAATCTTAATTATACACAGAATGATCGAGGTAAAAATTATATCAATTTTCAAGATTTGTATAGAAATCATATTTTGATGCTGCCAAATGTTCAGTTAAGTAGGTATTTGTGTGGATGTGCCACAAATTTATAGATTTGATCAATCCCAATTGTTGAAACTATGGAAGCTTTAAATGATCTTGTTGCACAATATTTAACAAGATGTAATGGTATCTGAACTAAAATGTTTATCAAATTATTTGAATGTATTCAGCTGCTGAACAACTTGGCCGGACTTGATTCATCTCCATGCAAAATTACTTCAATTTATTATATAGAGAAGAATATAAAATGAATGAATATTGTAAAGCTACTCATGTTAGTGTTATTATATGCTCTCCAAATGTTGCTACTTAAGAGTTATTCAATTAGAATCTCAAGAAAAGAAAATTTTCAGTAGGTTGAAGAATTAGCCAAAAAATATGATATCTCAATGGCTTCTGTTTCTATTGCTTAGGTTTTATTCAAAGGTTATTATTCAGTTGTTGATTTCAGTAAGCCTGAATGAGTCAATAATGTCGTTCATGGTCTGAAGTTGAAATTGACTAATTAAGAATTTCGATACTTGACTCAATCATATAAGGTTAGAGAGTACAAGAATATGTAATTTATATAATATGTTTGTCCATTAGCACTCAAAACCTTGCTTTTCTCTGATACCCACCCATAACTAGTGGATAGTATATGTGGCGCGTCAATTTTGCGCCACGCACAACAGTTTGAATGTTTTGTTTTGGTTTTGAGCCTGTTGAAGAAGATGAAAAGGTTTGAGTTCGTGGAACTGCATGTTTCTATTAACAAAGAAACTATAACTTGTTCCAGCTGTACTATAAGGTAATGAATAATCAAATAGAATCTCCCACAAAGAGACAAATTGAGTCACGGGATGCGTCCGAAACGCCATTGCAGTCTCCTGATCCAGAATATCACGAAGACCTGTCTCAACTAAGTCTCAATACAACAGATCATTCAAGTACAATGAATGTCACATTATTGAGAACTCCCAGACCTACCAGACGACTTTCAGAAAGAATATCTTTTCCTCTAACCCCACGGAATGAAGTATCTCCAGGTATATCAAATCAATTATCCAATTCTCATAGATCTCGAATAGTCATTCAAACTCCTAAAACCAATAGATCAAATGCTTCAACACCCAGAAGGAGCCCTGATGATGGAGTTTCATCAATACGAAGATCTCCTGATAAAATAAACTCAAGAACACCTTCTCGCACAAATACTCCTAGAAGAACACCAAGAAGACAACCCACTACCCCTATAATATTGAAAGCAATGCAAGATGGGCCCACCCCAAGGAGAAATAAGTTATTGTTGACACCCTCTAAGAACCGAATCAATAGTAGATATTCACCCAAGAAAGATCTTATGCTGCTTGGTAGACTACTATCGATAGAGAGAGAAGATGATAGGAAAAGACGAAAGTTAGAGGAAAACTCAACCAGGGTTTTAAGCTCATTATATGATTTTGTTTCTTCTCAATCACAAGATTCTTCATCATCTAATATCCAACAGTCTAATATTCAACAATTATCACAAGATTCGCAGCTTGACTCTACGTTGTTAATACAATCACAATCACAATCACAATCACAATCACAACCTCAAGCAGATTTATTACAGTTTAATCATGATCAAGTTCTAAAATCATCACATGCCCCACCTTCAACTCAGGAAATTGAATTTGAGGAAAGCATGCCATTAAGTATCTCTGACAATGCAGAGCAACTGGATTCAACTCGAGAGATGTTGTTGCGAGATAGTAAAAATAACCTAGAGAACAATTCACAACATTTTCAGGGTGGTAATTCAGCACAGCGATTTGACGGTATAGCCAATGGGGCTATTGATCACACCATTTCATATGACGACGAAGCTGATCAAAGTATAATGTCAATGACTTCGGATAAAACTCAAAGAAGGGCAAGGTTGTCTAGTAGACTTTCTTTAGAAACATCGCTTCCTAATGATTCAAATATTGCTATACCTGAGGCCATTATTAGAGAAGAAGGTGATTATGGTTTAGATCTAACTGAAGAATTGGGTAAAGACACAGATGACGCTAATAACCCATTTTATGATAGCCATGATCAAATTTATGGATATGATCATGATGAATACTACAATGATTACTACGATGATGATGATGATGATGATAATGATGCTGGCGAATACTATGCTAATGATACAGAACAGCATCGTGAAGATTTAACCACAACTCCTAGTATAACCAATTCCTCAAGAAAGAGCATGTTTAGTGACACCACAACAGAACATTTAGATTATTCACTATTAAATCAAATTCCATTACCCCCACCTCAATTTGTCACTATTAGAAGGGGATTTTCTACACCAGGTTCAAAAAGACATCCTATACAACAACAAAACCAGTTCTCGATAGCAATGCTTAAAAATCTTACTAAATTGTTTTTACCGGAAGATCAGCAACGTAAATTGCAATCTCCTGAATCGTTATTACTGTTACAAAAAATCAGTGACGAGTTTATTCGACAGGAATTGGAAGATTTACAATGCTTGGCTAAACATGGTAAACGTAAAGGTATCAACTATGACGATCTTAAATTATTAATGTATAGAACTCAATTGGATCCGAACCTTGATTTATTGAGTCTTACTAGTGGTTCAGGACTAGATGATATCAACACCGAAATTTTGAAGTTTGGTTCTGTTGTATTTGATAGGGAAGATATTAAAGAAATTGAAAAAGTGCTTTATGCTAACACTATTAATGATGCCAAAAAAATTGAGCGAAAAGAAGCCAAGGAAGAGAAAAAAAGATTGCAAAGTGAACAGCAGGGGGGGCAAGAACAGGAACAGAAACAGGAACAGAAACAGAAACTAGAAGGAAACACTGCCTGGGATGAAGATGGAGAAGATAATCAACTTATACAAGGAGGGGTTTCTGTTATTAATAATGTTAGTGACACACATTTTAGGCATCACTCTGAACTGGGTCAACAAGAAGAAACCTCGTCAGATGAGCAACCGGTTGATGGCATAATAAATTTTGACCAAACTAATGGTACTACTGAGGGAAAGTTAGATGAATCTGAAAATGAAGGTGATAACTCGGAGAGAAATGCTGATTTCGGACATACAAGCAATGAATTAGAGCATTTAACCACAAATTTACATATAGAAGAAGCTGAACATCAATCAGAAGGTGAACTGGAACAGGAAGATAATGATAATGTTATTGACATTAGAAACTTCAAATCGAACATAACTTTAAGTTTTCAAGGATTTGAGAATGAGATTGTATCAGGCGAAGATGTGGAGATACCAATGGAGGAAGAAGAAAGTGAGTAGTGATAATTTTTTGAGCGCATATCGATTTACTTATATTTTATTTATTTTGTAATATATTGTTGTATAATAGTTTTAAATTTGAGCGTTTTTGAAATTATAATGTTCAGTTGTTCTTTCAAGATGGGCGTTAAACCAACTCTGATGCCAAATGCGTCGGTGAACTCGCTTAAATGAAAAATTTATTTTTTGATAACGATTATTTTGAAAACTATATTTACGATCATCTATTTTAAACAAGAAATCTTCAGAATAATCAACCTTATTGAATACGCAAAATGTTCAAAAGAAACATCAGCGTTTTACGAACTCTGACAAGACAAAGAACCTTGCAAAAAAGATCAATCTCATTATCAGCAGATCTTCAACAAACCCTTTCTACTAAGACAGTAATTCCAACTATAGTCATCGGAGCAGGACATGCTGGTATAGAAGCAGCCTGTGGTTCATCAAGAACAGGTGTTCTAACAACTTTAATCACACCAGATTTAACTAAGATAGGTACAACCTCGTGTAACCCTGCTTTTGGGAGGCATCGGAAAAGGTACGCTATTGAAAGAAATTGATGCGTTGGATGGTGTTGCTCCAAGAATAGTCGATAACAGTGGTATTCAATATAAAGTTTTGAATAGATCAAGGGGTGCTGCTGTTTGGGGTCATAGAGCTCAAATTGATAGAAAATTATACTTAAATAACATGCAAACTTTTTTGAAGAATTATGAAAATTTGAATATTATAGAAGGTAAAGTGGAAGATTTAATTATTGAGTTTAAGGATTCACAAAATGATGACAAAGGAAGATCGTATGGATCTGTTAAAGGTGTTGTGTTAGATAATGGTGAGATATTGAGATGTGAAAAGGTTGTGATTACAACAGGTACTTTCTTATCTGGTGAAATTCACTTAGGGTTAGATGTCTGGCCGGCTGGTAGAATAGGTGAGTGTGCTTCATATGGCTTAAGTGACACTTTTAAAGATATTGGTTTTAAACTAGGTAGATTGAAAACAGGCACTCCACCTAGAATTAGCGCCAAATCTGTGAACTATGATTTGGTTACGCCTGAGCCAGGTGACGACCCACCTGAGCCAATGAGTTATCTAAACGATGCTCCATGGATCAAAGATCAATTATTATGTTTTTCTACATTTACTACTAAAAAATTACATGATTTGATATTAGCCAATTTAGATAAATCAATACACATTAGAGAAACAGTTAAGGGACCAAGATATTGTCCTTCATTAGAGTCCAAATTGATTAGATTCAAAGATAAAGACAGACATAGAGTTTGGCTGGAACCAGAAGGATTGGATACTGATGTCATGTATCCTAATGGAATTTCATGTACTATGCCAGCAGATATTCAAGAAAAGATGTTACATTATATTATTGGTTTGGAAGACGTTAAAATGTTACAGCCAGGATACGGAGTTGAATATGATTACGTTGATCCTAGAGAGTTGAGACAAACATTGGAGACTAATTTAATAGATGGTCTATTCTTGGCTGGTCAAATCAATGGTACTACAGGTTATGAGGAAGCAGCTGCACAAGGTATCGTTGCCGGTATCAATGCAGGTTTATCATATTTAGGTAAAGAGCAACTTAAACTAGATAGATCAGATGGTTATATTGGTGTTTTAATTGATGACTTAATTACAAAAGGTGTGGAAGAACCATATCGTATGTTTACATCTCGATCCGAATTTAGAGTTAGTGTTAGAGCAGATAATGCAGATTTGAGATTAACTGAAAGAGGTTATAAACTAGGGTGTGTGAGTGAAAGTAGATGGAAGTCATTCTCGAATGATAAGACTGATATGGAAAAAGCCATGGATATTTTAAACGATTTTAAATTAAGTTCAAATAAATGGACAAAAGCGATAGACAAGGTTTCGATGTCTAATGATTCTAAAACTAAATCGGCATTTGAAGTTTTAAGATACAATAAAGTTACAGTTGAGGATGTCATACCAATTGTTAATGATCCTGTTTTAAATGATCTTCCTAGAAGAGTTAAACAAAAAATATCTGTTCAGGGGTCCTATCAAGGTTACTTAAATAAGGAGAATGAATATATCAAGGCATTCAAAGCCGATGAAGGATTGCGATTACCCATAGATTATAATTACGGAGATGTTACAGTTTTATCTACGGAAGTTATCGATCTTTTAAACTATGTTAAGCCCGAAACGATTGGACAAGCTAGAAGAATTCAAGGAATAACGCCTGCTGCCATCTTTGAATTATATCGTATTTCCAAGAAAGAGCAAGTCATGTTGAAGCAAAAAGAAGTTTCAAGCATTTTGTAAATAGTAAAAATAGCATGCAAATAATTTGCTCTTTTATATATATGTATTACAATATAATTTTGAGCTGGGTGATATATATTTCAAAATAAATAAATCAACTATATTAGGTTATAGTATAAATAAATAAGTAAAAACCGATAATGGTATGTAGATATGAAATAAGTCTATTAAGAATTTAGAGATGGATTATTGCTTAAGTAACAATTCATTTTTCTTTTGTTCATCAATTCTCTTAAAGGCTTCATATTTTGATTCCACAGTTGGGAAGCCAAGTAAGTTCTGTCTTGCATTGTTGATACAGTTTCTGACACCAAAATTGAAGTTTCTATCAGCCTCCCAGAAGGCCCAAGCTGTCAGAAGGGACCCAGCAGCCACTGGTTGTCTCAAAAGGAAAAAAAACCAGACCGCAGGTCTGTATGCTGCCATAAAAGCCATGGTTAGTGAGTTTTTAAGTGTTTGTAAGCTTTTGAGTTTATATGGTTACCTTAAAAAAAGGAATCCCTGAAACTAGTTTTATATTTCTACCAAATGAGGGGAAACTAAGAATTAGAAAGCACATGGTGCACAGAGGTTTTAAACAGCTGATATAATCACGTGAAATATCATTGGGTTACCCTACCAGTATTTGCTTTGGCGCAAGATTGCCATATATTTAAGCCGATCGACTTACTTCCCCAGTAAAAAAATCCGAAAACAAACAAACAAACTCATTTCATTTCTGGAGAATTCCCCTAAATTAAGTATTCTATTAGAACTTACGGAAGTCAAAGAAACCACCAAACCCATCCAGAAATCTGTTTGATTATTTGCCTTGCTACACTCAGTCTTTTAAGATACATAATCTATTGCTAACTATTTGACTCCACTTGTATTACTGAAAAAAGAGTCTATTTGCAATCTGAATATCTCCGATACAAAACATATAAATAAACACCACGGACTTCTCCAACTTGGGTAAAACGCATCCCCAGTACAACAAACCACAAATAATATTGTCAATCTGGATACCCTTTTGTTTCTATTACTTTTATATGTACTATATTTTTTTATGAAATAAAGACACGACTCACGACATCACGATTTCATTTATTCCCTTTGAACTGTTTTTCAGTCCTTACACTTTCACTTTTTATAAAACGTTTTATCCAATCACCCTTCAACTTAGTTTAATAATGTCCACTGAATACTTACAAGCTTCTCAAACCCAACAGCAAATGCAAACCCATTTGCAGAACAATTCTCAGGCCATGCAGCAAACTCAACAAAACAACTCTTTACAACAGTTTTATCAACCTCAGGATCCATCACAATTATCTGTTGAGTATATAGATCCTTCTGAATACCCAGCAACTGATCATTCTTCTTTCACCGGTACTCCTTCACCGAACTCTCAACATACCCCACAGTCTCAGCCTTCACACTCTCAAGTCCAAACGACTGTAGGCCAGGATCAGCCATATTATGTTAATGCGAAACAATATCACCGTATCCTAAAAAGAAGAATAGCAAGAGCCAAATTAGAAGAGCAACTAAAAATTCAAAGAGGACGTAAGCCATACTTGCATGAATCAAGACATAAGCATGCAATGAGAAGACCAAGAGGCCAAGGTGGTCGTTTTTTAACGGCTGCCGAGATTGCTGAACGTGATAGGTTATTAAAGTTAGAGGAAATAAAAAAAGATGATCAAATTATTGGTGATTCCGCTAATGCTGACTCCACTTCTACTGATTGAGGTATACCTTATGAAAATAGTCCTGACCATAATTAAATAAGCATGCATTTTCATTATATCTTGCTTCTATTTTTGTTTCATTGCCTACACTCATAGATTATTTAATTAATACATATTCTTTGAACTTATGGTATATGCATGTTGCATTATATCAAAAGAGAAAGTTCATTGATTTTCATGTTATTGATGATTTGTTCTTGTCATGCGTACTAAAATGAATAATTTCCTTATAAAGGTTGGAATACATACATAAAATTGAAATGTGACTTACTCCTAAGTGTTTTCATGAGTTATTATTATTCTTGTTTTTCTCCTCCTATATATTTCACTCTTCTGAATGTTATTCAGCTTATGCTCTTTTCCTTAATTATTTTTTTGACTTTTAAGTTTCACCTTTTGATTTAGTTTTTATTAATTTTGTTCCCCTTCTTTTGCTCATCCAATTATTTACTTTTACAATGTTTTTATTTTTACTTTTTATTTTTATTTTGTCTTTTGGGTATTTTCTTTTTCTTGTCTTGTGTTTTCTTTCCGTACACTTTTTTTTACTTCTATTAGGTTTATTTTTCCTCCATTATAGTCAATCTTTTAAGAGAATTAAAAAAAATATATATATGCTATTATTTATCTGCAGTGAATTACTATGACTGATATTTACATTTTTCAAAATAGAAAGCCTCCAGATTATAATTAATAGAGTGCGGGTGCCAGTGCCAAACTTAATGACTAGTTACATTTGTGAACATTCCAAAACTGAAATTTTCATGCTGAAACTCAATTCTTCTTTTAATCATTAATCGTTGAATCAACTTCCAATTGAAGATCAGGTTGATATTCTGTAGTAAATATTTCTACAAATACAAATTTGTGAAGATGAAGCTCTGCGCTAACAATCTACTCAATGAAAATATGTTATGGAAAAGAAATGGATTCTTAGTAACCACAGCCATTTATTTCAAGGTTTGATTTTGATATTTTTGATGAATTGAAGCTGTAATTGGTAACCAAATGGGAGTTACAAACGTTTTAGAGATTACCTTTAAAAAGTCTATTTCATCCCTCAAGATTAGATACCTATGACAACTTAATACTTCCAGGAATGATGATTGTACAATCATGTTGAATTAGTATCATCCTACTCCAATTGAACATGTTTTCTCAAAAGTACTTTGCAGTCAATATTTAAAACAATGTAACATTGAGGATAAAAATGTCAGATTTCACTTAGGAAGTTTTGATGAATCATGGTTCAATTCGATCCCCAGTAAAAATTTCCATCCCTTTTGCAATATTCTCTCTTCAATTATAACAAAGATAACCGAAGTTAGGGAGCTAATTAGTGGACCACTTTTTTAATATCAAGTTCTGGTGACGCTTTATTGATTTTTGATCCCCATCCAACCATTTTCTAATTCTTCTTTTAAATCTGTATTTTTTGTGAATATTAGTAAGGTGTGTAATACCTTCTGAAAACATTTTCAATGTTCAGGGTGCATAATGGTATTTAATAACAAATATCTGGGGAAAAAAGAACAATTTTAGCTTTATCAAACACTACTTTATCTAATAGGGGATGCTGTTTTAATTGACAGCGTATACACATTAACTTCAATAATGTCTGGTGAGAAAATCAATAGTTGATCGTTTTTATTAAAGGATTAGTTTAGACAGAACAAGTTAAATCTCTCTTATCTATTTAAACCTTATAACAAGACAAGATATGCATTATAAAGAAACACAGTTAAAAAATCTCTTTAATAAAGAAAAAACAAATATACAAAATACAATATGAGTAATGAAAAAATACTATAGAGGGAATTAAAGTAAAGAGATATAAATGAGGAGTCAAAAAAATCTAGAATAGAACGTTGATCAAACAGTGTCAGAGAGAAAGAAAGAGAGGTAAGGAGGATATACAATTGACAAGAGAATCTGAGATCATATAAAGTGTGTGTGGAAATAAATGCATAAAAAAGAAGTAATAGCAAAATAAAAAAACAATGAAAGTATATTAAAATATCAAAAAGTAAAACAAAGAAATAATACAAACCAAAAACAAAGCGAAATAACAAAATATAATTATGCAATTCCTAAACGTTGTAGGATCACCTTAGATTCGTCATCTAAATCATAGACTAACCTTTCTCTAAATAATTCAAAAGAGCCCAATTTCATCTTGAAATAATCTAAAATGGTCTGCTGACTATTGATTTCATTTTTGATTGGATCAAAAGGTCTATTTTGAATAATGTTTAACCTATTGAAACTTGAACCAAAAGTAAAATCATCATTTTCCAAATCAATCATAATTTCATAATTCTCATTCATTGTTTTATAATCTTTAATTGAGTCACTTGATAATAGCCTTAATAATTGGTTGATTGCTAATGTTAACTTTTGAGGATCGATTGAATTACCGTTCTCACTTATCAAATTAATTAAACCAACAATTAGTAATTTTTTATCTAAGATATTATTGAATTTAATAATGTAAGGAACAATAAAACTTCCAAACACCTGATTGAAAACACCTGATTGTACGTTATCTATTAAATTATAAGCAAATGTGGAATTCAAATTATTTTTATTATGCACTGAAATCTGAGATATACTTAAGCATGACAATGAACATAAGAAAATAACAAATCTTTTAATGAACTTTTCCGTTCTTGATTGGTTTAACCTTGATAAAATAATAACACCAACATCTTTCAAAAATGGCTGTAAAACGGATAAGTCAATATTGATTAAAACTGCCTCTAAAAATTCAAAACCTAAATGATCATTTGTTTTAGAAGAAACTAGTTTTTGAAAAACTCCTAAAATTGGAGTAACCCTTTGAGCATCAAAAAATAATTCAGGCTTGAACTCGACAATGGCTTTCAATAGTCTTTCGATTGCTGGAATGTTACCTCTATATTCCCAAATCGATGGATCACATAATGGTTTCACCAATGCCTCATAGAATTCTTGCAACGGTTTGTCCTTTGGGTAAACTTCCAAACAATAGGCTAATATTTGGAACGCGTAAGGTGTGAATTCTTGAATCTCTAGTCCTAGAATAGATAAGACTGTATCTCTTAATTTTTCCACAATTGCTTCAATGTTAGATACATTATATTTAATCAATACACAAACGGACTCAAATGTATAATGTGAAAATCTTGGATTAGATGGGTTCCTACCAATAATTTCAATGATTCTTAATAATTGTTCTAATAATTGTAAAGAAAATTCATTTAATGAATCTTGCGCTGTTAATAAAATTCTCATAATACATTTCATCAAAAACTCATTTTCAGCTAACTTTTCAGGTTCCTCACCCTGTTTGAACATTAAAGTAAATAAGCTCATTAATAAGTTTTGAGAAACTGCATGTGGAATATCTTTCTTATTAAATAATAATTCTTGGTGATTATTAGGCTTTCTAATAGCTAGGATCTTTTCAATTGTTATGGCAGTATAAGTGTAAACAACATAATTATCATCTTGAAAATGAGAAGATAACAGTTCAAATGTATTAATTAATTGTTCTTTCGTTAGTTGATTTCTAAAAGTGAAAATATATCTAATTGCATCAACTTTTAAAATTGGATGCGAAACTTGATTGACTAGATCTGGGGCAACATAGTTTGTGAAGAATTGAACAACATCAACTAACAAATTAGTAGAAGTTAAACCTGAATTAGTTATTGAACCATTTGCGGCAATGGCGCTGAATAAATAAAGAGCCAAATCTTTAGACTTCCAATTAGCAGGGTTTGATTGGAAGTCTGATAAGTAATGGTTAACATATGTAGTAACAACATTGGTAACAACTTGCTCATTACCGTCTTTAAGGGCTCTCAAAAAATCTGTAGATGACCTTCTTCTGGTATCTAAATCAGATCCCTCCAAATCACGTCTGGTATATTCAATTGGATCATCTTCAAACATTTCTTCATCTGACTCTCTTAGTGTTGCATTTGGCAAAATAATATTTTCTGTAATTTCTTTCAGTGCAGTTTCATTGTTTAAAGTTGGTCCATAACTCTCCAAAGATGCAATAGCGGTTAAGAAATTTAGTGCCCTGGATACCAGTATATCATATTTTGGTTGTAAGCCAGTAAGCTTCAATAGATCCCAGACAGTTTGAATAAAAGTGGGAATAAACTTTGAAAATTCTTCACCATATCTGGCTGTGTATAAATGAATCAAATCACAGATCTGAGTCTTGACTAGCGTGATTGGTTCAACTTCATCTTCATTATTAGGGTCGTCCAACAATGGGTTTGAGTATGTTAAATATTTATGCATGGTATTCATTCCTGTGTTTAAATTATCTTCAAAAAACTCAGGAATATCTTGACAATTCAAGTCATAATATATCTTCACCAATAACTGCAAATTTTCAAATAACAAGTTTAAAGCAGCTTTATCATTTATATTTTCACTAATTAGTGCATCAACTCTTTGTAATAACTCCAGGAAAGGGGCAGCAAACTTCCCTAAAACCATTTTAATTTCTAAATATAATTCATCAGATGGCGTAGCTGGCCTCCATCTTTTAAAAATTGAATGTGATACTCCTAAAACACCTTTGATAACAATCATATCGTTGGAAGTCAAACATTCGACTAGCTCATCTAATAGTTGAGGCCAAATTTCAGGAAATTCAGATTCCGCAATTAAAGATATAGATTCACCAATTTGAACCTGCAAAGAATCTGGTAATGTAATCATCAATTTAAGAATTTGTGATTTGATGGAGTCAACATCAGATTTGGAAATACCATAATTACCCGATTCATCCATCCATTTTCTCTTGATTAAGTTCTTAAAGTATAAAGAACCAGCTAATCTGATCGATTGTGATAAATCGTTACTAGCAACGACGTGAAGTAAAGTCAACGGGAAATCTTGTTGTGCATCTAGAGATTTAAGGGTCTCGCCCGCCTGATTGGCCAGGCTTGGAGACAAGGATTGTTCTAAGAGATGTGCAACTGCATTGATGTCTGCCATAGTTAGTTTTGATCGCTCAGCTGAAATTTGATTGGGGTAAACACAAAAAGGATAAAAATTCTGAACTGACTATACAGATCAACTCGTGTTTATTGCTAAGTTGATTCTCTTCTGACAACTCGAAGGGCTGGAAAATTTTAAGATATTTTATCGACGCGTCGCTTAGGACTATATGATTTATCATAAAAACTTCAATTAAATCTAATAACATTCCTATTAATAGTTGTAAGAGATATATAAAATAAGTAAAACGAATAAAACGAATAAAAAAATGTAATACATAAAGGGCATAATAGAAATCTAGAATGCCATAAAAATAAAATGAAAAGAAATAGGAAAAGTAAAACAAAATAACACACTCTGGAACGTCTAAAATAAACCTGGCCTAATGGTGTCAGAACAAAATCAAGGAAAACAGTTAACGAAATAATCAACTATATAAGCTCATCACCAATCATCGTCATCATCATCTTCTTCTTCATCATCGCTTTCTCTTCTAGCCTTTTGTCTAATAGCAGCAGCCAAATCATTGGCCATTGCTGATTCTTCTTGTTTTTTATTAATCAAAGCTGCCGCTAGGCTATCGGCTAAATTGCCACTACCAGATGTGTTAGTGGTAGCACCCGCAGTGCTTACAGTGCTACCAGCAGCAGCACTGACAGGAGTCTTACTTGTACCATTCTCGTTACTGCTACCAGCTAGAGGTGTGTATGGGGCAATATATGCAGTTGGAACCCAACCTTCCTTTAATTCATCCAGTGACTTGGCTAATGACCAGCCTGAATCTGAAGTTTGTAATATAAAGACAACTGTATCTTTACTCATTGGGAACTCTGATGGGTTATTACCAGAACCTGGGAAATCATAAGCAGCTTTATACATCGGCCAGTTTGGTTTTTCAGGTTCAGGTGGTGGTGGTGGTGGAGGTGGAGCTTGTTGCTGGATGGGTTGTTTTGCTGTATGAGAAACTTGTCTAATTGGATCGTGTTGTTGAGGCTGTTGTTGGGTATGTTGTGGTTTAGGCTGGGGAGCAGATGGTCTGGGTTGTCTTGATTGTGGAACAACTGGTTTGGGTTTTGTAGCAACACGAGGAGCTGGCTTTCTATTAACTGATGTTTGTCTCGAGACTCCAAATGCAGCATTAGCACCAGCAACTGCATCATTATGATTAGATGGAGGTGCGGGAGCCGGCTTTCTGACCGGTTTTCTATTGATAGTTGGTCTAGCTGCTGTTGCCATACTGGTGCTCTTGCTACGGTTTGGGTCTAGAGTATGATAAGATGATGATGTATTACGAGTAACATTCACTGGAACAGATACTGAAACAGGTGCAGCTCTTGGTTGTACTTGTTGTGGCTTTTGTTGGTGATTTGGAACCTGATGTGTGACTGAAGAGGCAGCATTTGTAAAACCTATAGTGTTCTTATAATGAGAAATAGTATTAGCATTGGTTAAGATACTTTTACCCTTTGGTTTCTCTTTAGATGTACTTGATGCAGGAAGGCCCCTTCTAACTGAAACAGTAGATGATTTATATAAATCTCCATTTGTAGGAGCAGCATCACTGTTTGTAAACTTAACAATGTGAGCTTTACCCGGCTTTTTGTTATACGAAATAGTTGGGCCAATGACAATGTTCAATCCCCTATTGATTTTCTTCATATGTGTAATCATTTCTGTCTTAAACATTGTGGTAACTAATAAATCAGGTTGAGATGGTGAATTCAAATTAATAGCAAGCCAGTCATCTTGTAAATTAGATAACGAAACTTTACTGATGGAATTAATCGGAATTTTAGTTTCAATAGCATAGGAAACTTTATTATTCAGTAATTGCTCTCCAATTACTATGAAATTGGACTTTGTTAAAATGAAATGTTTCGATAATCTCAAAGCAGATCTACCAAACTTGGAGTGTAACATTTCACCCCTTGCCGAAAAGACAACAAAATCAGTTAGACCAACAGATTTCATAATAAATTTACCAGGACCGCTTTTTTTATCATTACAATTTAGATAATCTCCCATATAAGCTCTAGAACCTAGCATACTTAACCTTCTTCTCTCTTTCTTGTTAATTACCAATGAAGTACCATAATCTCTTAATTGTACATATTTGTTACCACCAGAAACCCTTTCTCTCCATAACTTTTGAACAATCTTTGCTGCATTTTCTCTTCTCTTTAACCATCTTCTACATGCTCTCTGAATGACCTTAGCTTTACTAGCCCAATAATTCTCTCGCATTTCTTCCAAGGCAAATAAAGTCTCTGGCTTCTTGATGAAAATTTTAGAAATACCTAACTGCCATTCAGATTGCACAATGCCTGCATCTTGTAAAATTAATGAAGTGGCTGTTTTTGAGTCGCCTTCCCATATAAATTCACCGGCATACGAGGTTTTTGTTGACAATAAATAAAATCTTTCAACAAATTTTTCAAAAGTTTGTCTATACGCAAAACCTGCTCTTCTAATTCTAACATTTTCTTGTAGACCTAAATACTTAACTTGGTGTAGAACGGCCTTTGTGTCATACTCGCTAGATGATCTATTTTGATTTGGTTTAATTGTTCTAATATATGATGGAGATGACTGGGATAGTGTTTCAACTAATATATTGGCACTTGTTTTGATTTTATCACTTGCAGTTGGGGGTTTTCTTTTATTATTTGTGTCAACTTGATCTGGGAAAATTGTTTTCAAGAATGGAGTTTGTGTAGTTGAAATCATTTCTAACAAATCTTTTGACATTTGATCTTTATTTTTATTGGTCATGCTGAGAATATCATATGTAACATCACCAGCATAATGTTTAACAATGAATTTAGATTGTCTTAGATCAAAATGAGGATTTGAGGACATCATGTTTAATCTTTGGGCAAATGTTTGATCAGCAGCATCTGAATCGGCATGTGCAGTAGCACAAGCATCATTTAAAACGGCAAAAAGACCTGCTGGTCTTTTAGATTCAATTAAATCACAAACAATTTTGTTATTGAAAAACTTAATCGGGGTCCACTGGATTTGTTCTTTTTCATATTCATCTTGCTCTGATTTCAAAGTTAATTGGATAAAAATTTGTTGCAATTTTTCATTAACGTAATTAATACATAATTGTTCAAAAGAATTATGTTCAAAAATTTCAAAACCATAAATATCTAAAATACCAATAGATTTAAAAACTTGGGAATGTAGACTCTGAAATGATAAATTGACTCTATCAACAATCCAATCAAATAAATTGTTATATATACCTTTAGCTAAAGCGTCTTTAACAGCAGTGGCTTGGACCGTATTCAATGGAACATGATAAACTGAACCTCTTCTCATACCATGAGAAGTTTCCATGGTTCTTTCACTTATAGATTTAACCAATAGTTGATTATCAACTTGTAATAAATAAGCAACAAAATCAGTAACACCTGTATCGGCCACTCTAGCATTACCTTCCTCATCTTCTGCAAATGCAATATTACCAATCCATAAAATAGCAGCTAACAGTCTAAAAACATTATCCTGCTCATCTTGAGTCAAACCAATAGTTTGCATAGAAGCTAGTGTATCTTTATAGTCCTTGATATCATCGATTGAATCTACGGAAGTACATCCAGATGCAGATGTGTAAATGTATTGTTCAGGCATTTGAACACCAAATATTTGTCTATAGTTATCACTAGCACCTTTAGTAAATTGATAAAAAATATGGAAATTTCTTTCATTTTTAATTTGACCAACAACTCTTTGTTTTTCTAATAAGTAATTAGTAATATTAGCAGAAACTGGTTCAAAAGCTTGATTGAAATGAATTTCTAAATATTTACCATGTCTTGAAGAGTTATTATTTCTCAAAGTCTTAGCACAACCGAACGACTCTAATAAAGGATTTGTAGCCAAAACCATATCCTTAATACGTTGGATCTGTGATGAGGAACTATATGAACCTGAAACAGAAGCGATATACTGCATGATTCTTTTAGCAGCTTCGGTCTTACCAGCACCGGATTCACCAGAAATAATGACACATTGACTATCCTTATAAGCTCTCATATTATAGTACATTGATTCAGCAATAGCAAAGACATGAGGAGGAACTTCCAATCTGTTTTTGTTTTTATATGAATTTAACACTTCATCAGTATAAATACCTAAGTCTCTAAAAGGGTTGACGGAAATCAAAACATGTCCAATATAGGTATATATAGTACCATTATGGAATCTTTTTTCCAAGTTGTCATTAATTGACGCATCCGAGATAGTGGATAAAAGAGTTAAATCAGAAACACCAACTTCTTTCTTCTTATGTGATTCAAAGGTGGCCTTTTTGATAGGAGCACCACCGGATTTTTTGGGAGGAGGTACATTTCCCGCCCCTTTTTGTCTATTTCTTCTAGCAAACATGATTTAAAAACTATAGTTTTTAGTCTAGTAGATAAAGGAAGAAATAGGTGTGATAAATGAAGTAAAAAGAATGAGTGAAATAATAATGTTAATCAATCATCTTCAGTGATCTGTATTTGCTGAGCCGAGCCACCGCGCAGATTTGATACACCTGTACACCAGATGAAAGGTGGGATCTGATCCATTACAGTTTGTCTGAGTTTTAGTTAAACCAAGTTTCCCTTTTTCTTATTCCGTGTTTTTCTTAAACTGAACGAAAGAAAATTCAACAATCAAGCGTGAATAAACAACTTTTAGTCATGTGGGAAGATTATTTTTCTGTTCAGATTTTTTTCATCATTTTGAGAGAAACATTAGAAAGTGCAATCATCATTTCTGTTTTACTTTCATTTTTAAAGCAAAACTTCACATCAAAAGATGCTACAACTGGCCAAACATATTCAACTATTGATCCATTACATTATAATCACTTGAAAGCGCAGATTTGGATTGGTGCTTTGTCAGGATTAGGTATTTGTTTATGTATCGGAGCTATTTTCATCGCCATCTTTTACATCATTGGTAACGATATCTGGTCAATGGCCGAACGTATATGGGAAGGTATTTTTTCAATTGTTAGTGCTTTGATCATTTCAGTTATGGGATTGGCTTTATTGCGTATTAATGAATTACAAACCAAATGGAAGTGGAAGTTGGGCAAGTCGTTAAATAACAACGGTGACATTCATAGTAACTCTGAGGATGATCATGGTAATGGTTTCTTGGCTGAGTTTGAAGACGGTCCTTTATCGTCGGAAGTTTCTTATTACTACAGATTGAAGTTGCGTTTTCAACATTTTTCTAGACACTATGCTTTAGCTATCTTACCATTCATCACGACTTTAAGGGAAGGTCTTGAAGCTGTAGTATTTGTGGGAGGTATCGGGGTTAATCAACCAGCTTCATCATTCCCGTTAGCCATCGTCTGTGGAGGGTTATTAGGTAGTGTTATTGGTGTGGTGATGTACAGAGGTGGTAATAAGCTGTCTTTACAATATTTTTTGATTTTATCATCATGTTTCTTATACTTGGTTGCAGCAGGATTGATGTCCCGTGGGGTTTGGTTTTTAGAATTAGAACAGTTTGTTCAAAAATGTGGTCAAGACACTTCAGAATCAGGTTCTGGTCCAGGATCCTATGATATCAGCAACACCATCTGGCATGTCAATTGTTGTAATGGGTTGACAGATGGTGGATGGATGCTATTGAATGCGTTGGTGGGTTGGACTAATACTGCAACTTATGGATCTGTTCTCTCGTATTTGCTGTTCTGGGGATTTGTGATCACTCTGTTGAAATATAAGAGTCATAGAGAGAAGTATGGTTATTTACCATTGATCCCAATCAGATATCAGCTGAAATCTATCAAGAAGAAAATAGCATTCGATAGAATCATGGTACATGATTATATTGACCAATATCATGAATTGCGTAGTAATATATCAATTGAGGATCGCACAGTAAATGAAGCAAACGAAGGTTATTCTGAAAATGGAATCCCATCTACGCAAGAATCTGAAACTTCTAATTTGATCAGTTCTGCTGCTGCTCGTTAAGAGGTCAATCTATAAATTTATATATATATATATATATACTTACTGTTTTGCTTAATAAGTTTATATTAGAGTTTTTTTTCTTGTTAATGATTGATTTTTATATGATTAACTGTTCATTCCTTACCATCTTTTACATTTAATATGAAAGTTAAAAAGATAATCAAAAATTAGAACATGTAAAAATAGTGATTTAAATGGGGCCCAGAGAAGTAAAACAGGAAGCAAAATTAGAGAAAAATGCAAAAACAAGAAAGGATGTCTGGACTATTCATAATAATACGTAATAATAATAATAATAATAATAATAATAATTAAGGTTAGGGGGGGCTTTCTCTACTATAAAAAAAATCACAGAAAAAAAAAAAACTTAATAAACATTATTGATCACAAAAAATCTTAAAAAAAACACGCAAGCAAATATCGTAATGAGAAAGACACAAAAACTAACGCCTAAGCAGAGAGAAAGAATAAGGATAATTGGAATTCACCAATGAAAACAAAGAAATGAATAATACGTTAACTGATTTTGCAAATAAAATTTCCATAAAAAGATCATTAAATACCAAAAAGCATTTCAATCAAAGCACCAGACCCATAAGGAGGGAACTCAACTACACCTGTCAAACAACTGATCAACTTATCATCCTTAGTGTAAGCTCTAGCTTGAACAGTGTACTTTCCTGGAGGAACTTCATTTGGGATCTCAACTTGCTTTTCCAAACTGTAAAATCCTGAAGCAATAGGACATTCCATATCCACATGAGGTAACTCTTTACACAAGTCGTAAGTTTGATGGATTAATTTAATGTATCCATAGGTAACATCAACGTCGACGTATGCACCTTCCTCAATATCTCCTTTCAACAATCCTGTAGCAGAGACAGTTAAATTTTCACCTCTAGTTGGTGGGTTTGGTGATAGGTTGACTTGCTTCAAGTTTAGTAATTGAGAAGTGGTGGCGTCACATAATTGTAACGGAGATTCACCTGGAATTGGTTTGGTATCTTGACCTGGGAACCCATACTGGATGGAGAATGCAGATACAGTGGAGGCAGTGGCTGCTAGTAAAATAGTAGATAGTTTTGCAAAGGAAACCATGCTGTCGTTGGTTGTCTTGTGGAGAGGAGAGGAGAGAAATTGAGAGAGTGGACTAGAAAGAAGATTAAACAGATAAAGGAGATCTCTATGAGAGCTTAGAAAATTGGGCCAAAAAAAATTGAAACAGAGAAATAAATTGCAGCGATTAATTACTTTTTAACTAGAGGCTCATTCAATGTGATGACTGTTAGATACTATTATCTAAATGGGCTCTTTGGCTCTAGTGATTCATACCACTAGATTAAAGTCATTAGTAACTGAAAGAAACATTAAATTGTATACACTGAAAGTTTAAGAAATAGCAGCAGTCCTTTTCCTCTTGCCTATACTCTCAGAATCTATATAGCGGCGACCACCAATATGTACACTACTAATTCACCCAGCTGAAATCAAAGTAAAATCAGCGTATACTAATCAATAAATACGGTTCATAGTTCTAATCTCTTCTATTCCATAACAAGAAAAAGAGTACATCAAAAATACTAATTTGTTCTGTTCTCTTTATAGTATTCTTTATCAAAAAAAAACTATTTACAGAGAGAAGCTGATAAGGAGCAAAATCATAAATAGTCATCGCCGTATTCAATCCATGCGCCACATATTTATTTACTTTGCCCACTACCACTAAGCCGCATAATCAAGAAAAATCATAAAAAAAACTTCCAAATCTTTTGAAGTATGCTCCTACTATATACTTAATAAAGCATACCCTAAACTGATCAGTAACTAAGTTGAACCTTCAAATTCATTGAATAACGCTATTAATAAAAATGGCAGGAGAATCTGGATCTCAACTGAAGAGTTTAAAAGCTACATTGAAAGCAGCAGGTCTTACAGGACAAACTAACACAAAGAAAAAAGGTTCTAAGCACTCTAAGAAAACGCCCAATGAAACCAGAAAACAAGATAGAAAAGCCAAACTAGCGGAAATCCATGAACAATTCAACCCATTTGATGTTAAAGTGACACGAAACAAACGTGCTGATGCCATAACCAAAAAGCAAACAGTTGGCAAACCAGGTATCTCAAAACAGGTTGGTGAAGAGAACAGAAAATTAGAGTGGCAGGCAAAAACTGCTAGAAAGAATAAAGTTGGTGGCTTGAAAGATAGAAGATTTGGGGAGAATGATAGTAGTTTGACTGCGGAAGAGAAGATGTTGGAGAGATTTAGTAGAGAAAGACAAAGGTTGGCATCAAAGGCTTCATTGTATAATTTAGATGATGAGCAAGATGATGATCAAGATGGTGATGATGTGGGTTTGACCCACTTTGGTAAATCATTAGCTATTGGATTTGATGAAAACGGTGATGATAATGTTGATCAAGATACAATTGACGATGCTGGTGACTTTTTTAGCAAGAAAAGAACGTTCAATAACAATGATGAAAATAATGATCTGTCATTACCTCAAAGAAAAAAAACTAAAGCTGAGGTTATGAAAGAAGTGATGGCCAAATCTAAATTTTACAAACATGAAAGACAAAAGAAACATGAAGAAAACCAAGAACAAATTATGGAACTAGATGATGAGTTTGGTGATATTATGTCTGATTTAAAATCTGTCAAACAACCTAAACCCAGTGGATTCCAAACAAAGTCAGAAGCTGATATGAAGTACGATATGAAAGTTAAAGAAGCTGCATTGGATAGAAGAGCCGCTCCTGCTGATAGAACCAAAACTGACGAAGAGCTGACTAAAGAGAGAGAAGCTCATATGGCTAAATTAGAAGCAGATAGATTACGTAGAATGGAAGGTATTGAGGAAGAAGAAGAAGGTAGACAAGTTGCTGGTGATGCGGATGACTTGGATGATGACTTTTGGGCTGGTGATAGTGACAATGAAGAAAATGGGTTTAGAATTAAGGATTCGGATAATGAGGAGTTTGTTGATTCAGATGAAAATTATGAAGTTGAAGATACAAAACCAAGAGCTAAGGATAGAATGAATGAAATCGAGTCAAGAATTACCATAGGTGGTAAAGTGATAAAAATTGGTGGTGTTGGTGGTGGTAAGATTAACACTTGTCCAGCAACTTTAGAAGATTTTCTGAAATTAACAGATGGTATTGCATTCAAAGATGTCATTCCTATTATCAAACAAGTTTTCAAAACCTATCAACCTAGATTAGGAGCTGGTAATAGAGAAAGAATTGGAGTTTTCACGTGTGTTTTAATTAAATACATTTTACATATAAGTGATGAAGAGTATCCTAAAGATGAAACAGATGGATTTACTGATTTGATAGATTATATATGCAAAATTATAAGAGAATTAGCTGAAAAATATCCAGACAAAATGATTGAAGAGTTCAGATTTCAAATTGCTTCTATTCAAAAGAGAATCGAAACTAGAATCCCTCTACAATATCCTAAAAAATCTGACTTGGTATTTTATACTCTTATCGGCAAAACTTTTTCAACTTCAGATTTATACCATTTAGTGGTTACACCAACAATGATTTTGCTTGGTGAAACATTAGAATACTTGAATGTAGAAAAATATCCAACCCATTTATTCTCAGGTATTTACTTATGTGATTTAGCTTTGCAATACCAAAGACTTTCCAAAAGAATTATACCAGAATCAATAAACTTCTTAGAAAGAGCATTAATGGCGGTAATTCCTGAACCATCAAAAATTAACTATGAAGATTTAGCCACTAAAGTGAGACAACCAAAACCAACCAAATTCACATTATCATCAACTGCAAAGTTACCTACTGAATTGCCAATCATCAAACTCTCCTCGTGGGATGAATCATCCCAAGAGCAGTTATGCAAGCTACTAATGAAACTGATATCCACACTGGATAACTACTCCTCACTTATCTTCAAAGAGAAGACTCCATTCTTAGAAATTTCCAAGCCATTCATCACAATCCTAAAGCATCTAGTCATTTACCAGGCTTCCACACCATGTATTCCAACATTACTCTCCAAACTGAATAACTTATATAGAATATCATCACAGGACAGAACACCATTGAAATTACAAGCGCATAGAGCAATGGCCATTGCCACTTACATACCTAAGTTTGAAGAGAACTTCAACCCAGATAAGAAATCCTACGACCCAGATAGAACAAGACAAGAGATTTCCAAGTTGAAGCATCAGATCAAACAGGAGCGCAAACAAAATTTGAGAGAGATCAGAAAAGATTCGCAATTCGAGGCTAGAGAGATGATTAAGGGTAAGAAGAAAGAGTATGATGAGTATCATGCAAAAATGGCTAAGATTATCAATTCGATACAAACTGAGGAAGGTGCTGCCAAGAATGAGTATGAAAGGGAGAAGAAAAATAGAAAGAATAGGAATTAGATTACAGTGTTTCTTGTTTTGTAGCGTTATAGTGTTATAGTGTTATAGTGTTATAGTGTTATTATAGTTGCATAAATTAATTGTTGCTTCAAAAATAAAAAAATAAAAAAATAAAAAAATAAAAAAATAAAAAAATAAAAAAAAATTAAAAATTAAAAAAAATAAAAATGAGAAAGAGAAAGAGAAAAATCCCGGATGTACAGGTAAATTTCTCACACATTTAGCGTTTGCCCGACAAATTCTAGCATGCGTTTTAGCCGCTAACAACATGGGCAAGGATGGTTGCAATCCGACTGAGTGATCTAGAAATAACAAAATATCGATGCCTTTATAAAGACATTGTATAGGGGAAATTATTGTAAGAATTGAAACTTAATGTATTAAATAAATTATTATTAGTTATTCATTAAATTATTTTGATAAAAAACTATTAGAAACGTGTTCAGTATGATATTAAACTCAGATAGACCGGAGATGAATTAAGTAAATCAGTTTGGTTCGGAGTTTTTGATTCGTTGCGATATTTCAGAATCAGTCACCAGATCAACTATTCTTCAACATATTCATTCAATGTATTATATAGGTGATTCTATTGACACAAACTTTTATAATAAATGAATATATGTAAATAGAAACTTTAAGAATTCTTGAAGATTATTTTTATTGCTGGTGAACTAGAAAAAGGAGGCCACAGTAGTTCACAGGCCATAGTCCGGGCTGAAGACTTCCTGATATTTTGTGAAATTTTGAAAGAGATGATGATTTAGATACTATCATGTCATGTTTCACGCTAGTGGGCTTCAACATATTATAGATAATGAATAAAGGTACTATTGATGATATAGATTAAGGTGAAATATATCAATGGACTCAATGGCTTGAATTTAAGCTACAAATTCAGGAAAAGATTATAGTAACAAAAATACAAAACCTAGCAAAAAAAAAAGCTAATCAGCTGCTTAAAACTTTCCGAAATACATAGAAAAGCAACAAAACACCAATATATAGGCTGAACCAATTAACTAATATCATTGGTTCCATACTAATCTTTAATAACATGCTCGTTTACTACAAATAACTAATCAAATATTTAACTTCTGTTACAAGGTTGTCACGAAGCAAGTCGCTCCACATCCATAACTCGCAGTGGCCCGTAACTGTAACTAGATTCGCTGATGTATAAATACACATCGAATTCCCACACAGGACAAACCATCACCTGTCACCACTTTCTTTCTTTCTTCTTCTTGTCTACACATTAAGGTCAATTCCATATTTTTCCTTTCTTTCAACTAACATACAATGTCTGTTCCAATTAAAGTTTTTGCAAGATACGTCTACGACTCCAGAGGAAACCCAACCGTCGAAGTCGACTTACACACCAGTAAAGGTTTATTCAGAGCAATCGTTCCATCTGGTGCCTCCACAGGTGTCCATGAAGCCTTAGAATTAAGAGATGGTGACAAGTCTAAATGGTTAGGTAAGGGTGTTTTAAAGGCTGTTGCTAACGTTAATGAAATCATTGCACCAGCTGTTGTTGATGCAAAGATTCCAGTTACCGAACAATCAGCTTTAGATTCCTTCTTAATCAAATTAGATGGTACTCCAAACAAGGGTAAATTGGGTGCTAATGCTGTGTTAGGTGTCTCTTTAGCTTATGCTAAGGCTGGTGCTGCCGAAAAGGGTGTTCCATTATATGCTCACATTGCTGACTTAGCTGGTTCTAAGAAGCCATTTGTCTTACCAGTTCCTTTCCAAAATGTTTTGAACGGTGGTTCCCACGCTGGTGGTTCTTTAGCTTTCCAAGAATTCATGATTGTTCCAACTGATGCTCCAACTTTCTCTGAAGGTTTAAGAATCGGTTCTGAAGTTTACCACAACTTGAAGTCCTTAGCTAAGAAGGAATACGGCCAATCTGCCGGTAACGTTGGTGATGAAGGTGGTGTTGCTCCAGATATTCAAACTCCAAAGGAAGCTTTAGATTTAATTACAAAAGCTATTAAGGCTGCTGGTTACGAAGGTAGAGTTGGTATCGCTTTAGATGTCGCTTCTTCCGAATTCTACAAGGATGGTAAGTAC
Organism: Ambrosiozyma ambrosiae; assembly: GCA_003705185.2. Lineage (NCBI taxonomy): Eukaryota > Fungi > Ascomycota > Pichiomycetes > Pichiales > Pichiaceae > Ambrosiozyma > Ambrosiozyma ambrosiae. The sequence continues at coordinate 22,527 of PPHU02000042.1, read as the reverse complement.
GATTTAGATTTCAAGAATCCAAACTCTGACAAGTCTAAATGGTTATCCGGTGAACAATTAGCCGCTTTATATGCTTCTTTAATCAAGGACTACCCAATTGTTTCTATTGAAGATCCATTTGCTGAAGATGACTGGGATGCTTGGACTCACTTCTTCAAGACTGTTGACATCCAAATCGTTGGTGATGATTTAACTGTCACTAACCCTCTCAGAATCAAGACCGCCATTGAAAAGAAGTGTGCTGATGCCTTATTATTAAAGGTTAACCAAATTGGTACTTTATCAGAATCCATCAAAGCTGCCAATGACTCATACGCTGCTGGTTGGGGTGTTATGGTTTCTCACAGATCCGGTGAAACCGAAGATACTACCATTGCTGATATCTCTGTTGGTTTAAGAGCTGGTCAAATCAAGACTGGTGCTCCAGCCAGATCTGAAAGATTAGCTAAATTGAACCAAATCTTAAGAATTGAAGAAGAATTAGCTGGTAAGGCTATTTACGCTGGTAAAAACTTCCACAAGGCTTCTACCTTATAAGTTAGTTAGCTGTATTGGGTATAGTTTTTGTTAGTCAAGACATTGTTGGTTACTTTTCCTTTATTTAAATTTAGTTGTTTTTCTTTACTCTAATATAATATTTTATTGGCGTTTTAGATCCGTTATGTCTGTGTCTGTAGGTAATGTGTCGTGAGTAGTTAGTCAGATGTAAATCACCTACAGTTTCTTTGGGTACTCGTCTGTCACTAGACAATCAAAGCTACTTAAAAAAAAACAGTATCCAAATAAATACATATTCTATAAATTGAATATCGTTTTTGGAAAATCCCTGGGATTGTTGACACATTTGCAAATTTGTAAAAAAAATTGATCAAGAGAAAGTTAGTGTCGATTTCAAACCCACTAAACCAGAATTATGAAGCTGGCTTTAGAAAATTTGAAAGTGCACCTCAACGGTCAACGGAGTCACTCCAAACTCCAAACCCCTATATAAGAATTAAGTCAATGCTTGAAGTACGACTATGTCTTACCCCTATGTAGTAATACCAGTGTTTGTGTATAATCAATCCTACGACTTCAATTAAAATATTTGTTCAAGCCAATTCAGGGGTTAGCCCCAGTCCTAAATAATTGAATTATTAGTAGGATAAATCTATGTGATAAAGGTGCCATTGTTTCGTCGCGTCGATTGTCGTTTACCAAAAATGATCTGGTTTGCAAATGGCAGCATCACACTTCTTATGATAATACAAAAAGTCAATAATTTGAACTAGTACAAGTTTCCATGGTTATACATTAACAAGGTACATAATTTTAAGAATTCAATGAATGCATCTTCATTAAGAGGTTGTCGATAGAAAACTTCAGAGAAACAACAACCATTATTCATCTTCAACCATGAGAGAAATCCCTAATGTGAAAAGCGTGATATTGTATATATTGTATAATTAATTAGTAAGAATTACGAACTAAAATTCCCTGTTTTTTGCCCAAATAGTTTAGCTCATCTTATCCTCTGTCTGAAAGATAGTAAAAAAGCTGCTCTTATCTACAAGTATTAATACACTAAAAAGGCCAATCACCTATAATAATGGCCAGTAAAACGTTTACTGATGTGTAGAAAATGGTCTTAGATTTAATTTCTCACTTTGCAGATTTGTAGGGGGTACCCTACACCTATCTAATTGGTTCCTTAAAAAACATGGATAAGCCAACTCCGTAACTCATTTATGAATCACCAATTACATTTGACAAAATATCGGTAATAAAAAAAGGTGATGCTGGTGTTCAGTTGAATCTAGATTGCTTAAACTGCACTCTATAATAAGTATGATGGGCATATCCTGTGACATGGAGTATCTAGGAGTTCTTTTAAACTGAAGAAAGCCAAAGTGGCTCCCATATCTCATCGAGCCACTTAGAAAAAAACCATCGCATCACACTAGTGCGACGACGCAATACCTCTAAAAAAACTGTTAACATGTTGATAGTGAGGAATAATATTTGTATATTTCCCATTTGGATATAATACAAATTATGGGAAAGCATGGTGTATAATATTACAACAACAAAGTGTTGCACAGATATCTCCGTATTTTGGAAACGGGCGATTACGGAAAAACAAACAAAAATCGGAAAAACCGCTGAGGGATTAAGAAAAGCGCCCAAATTAACCCACGCAAGCACAAAGTAAATTGGGTGGGCTAGTTAAGACTGATTCGATCCAACTTAAATGAATAGAGCGGTCCGAAAAATGTGAAACAAGCCCACGTCTAGGAATTTGGGATAGTGGGATAGTGAAACATATAGCTATTTTATGCCTTGGTGTGTATATGTTGAATTAATCGATCGGATGGTCTTGCTCCTGTTTTTACACATGTATGTATGTATGTATAGTTAATGCGTATGGTTTTTTATTTTGTTCTGTACTTGTATAAATAGAACTGAATATCTTTATTTAATTCATGAAAGAATTCACCTCGTTTATAATTGATTATTTGGTTCTCTTATCATATAGTTACATTCAATAACTGATTTCATTATATATTCAATTTACAAACTACTTATAAACAAACATCTTACTATTATTCAGATATGACTTTACCAAAAACCGTTACTTTAGGTAGATACATTTTTGAAAGATTAAACCAATTGGGTGTTAACACTATCTTTGGTTTACCAGGGGATTTCAACTTATCTTTATTAGATCATATTGATGAAGTTGATGGCGTTAGATGGGCCGGTAACGCTAACGAATTAAATGCTTCATATGCTGCTGATGGTTACGCTAGAGTGAAAGGTTTATCTTGTTTAATTACAACTTTTGGTGTTGGTGAATTATCTGCTGCCAATGGTATTGCAGGATCTTATGCTGAGCATGTTCCAGTTATTCATATTGTCGGTGTCCCAACTATTAAAGCCAACGAGGATAAATTATTATTACACCATACTTTAGGTGATGGAAGATACGATGTGTATTTACAAATATTCAAAGAAATTACTGGAGAAACCGTCTTCATTGATGACATTAATACAGCTCCAGCTGAATTTGATAGAATGTTTGAACTTTCTTATGTAACAAAAAGACCAGTGTATATAGCTTTACCATCCAACTTTGTTGAAATGAATGTTGCAACCACTCCATTAGAAACTCCAATTGATCTATCATTTAAACCAAATGAACCAGAAGCCGAAACTGAAGTTGTAAATATTGTTGCTGAAATGACTAGAGCTGCTAAGAACCCAATTATCTTGGTTGATGCTTGTGCCTTAAGACATGAAGTTCAAAGCTTGGTTGCAAAATTAGCAGATGAAACACAATTCCCTATATTTGCTACTCCAATGGGTAAATCTGGTATTTCTGAAGACCATCCCAGATTTGGTGGTATTTATGTCGGTGTCTTATCTACACCAGATGTTAAACAAGCTGTTGAATCCTCTGATTTAGTTTTATCTATTGGTGGTTTATTATCTGATTTCAACACTGGTTCTTTCTCTTATAAATACTCAACTAAAAACGTGGTTGAATTCCATTCAAATTACACTAAGATTAGAAATGCCACTTATCAAGGTGTTCAAATGCAATTTGCTCTAGAAGCTTTAGTTAAAGAATTACCAAAACATCTACTAAAATACTCCCCAGTTGAACTACCAACCTCCCCACAAGATTACAAGACCGTTTCTGCTCCATCTGATGAAGTATTAAAACAAGAATACTTATGGAAAAAAATTTCTCATTTCTTTAGACCTAATGATATTGTTGTTTCTGAAACTGGTACTTCTGCCTTCGGTATTGTTGCTGCACATTTCCCAGGTAAAGTTATTGGTATCTCCCAAGTCTTATATGGTTCCATTGGTTTCGCTACTGGTTGTGCTGCTGGCTGTTCCTTTGCTGCTGAAGAATTAGATCCAAATAGAAGAGTTATTTTATTTACCGGTGAAGGTTCCTTACAATTAACAGTTCAGTCAATTTCTGACTGTTGTAGATGGAAGTTAAACCCATACTTATTTGTGTTAAATAACAGTGGTTATACAATTGAAAAATTAATTCATGGCCCGAAAAAGAGTTACAATAATGTTCAACCATGGAATTATTCAAAAGTTTTAGAATTATTTTCAACTAATCATAAGTATGAAAACATCAAGATTGAAACCACTGCTGAATTAGACAAGCTTTTAGCTTCTCCTAAATTTAACACTCCAGATAGAATCAGAATGATTGAAGTTATATTAGATCCATTTGATGCTCCTCAAAACCTAGTTGAACAAGCAAAGATTTCTGAAAAAACTAATGCTTAAATACCTCTTTAATTTTTTTTCTCTTTCTCTCATTTAATGAATTTTAATATATCTTATTGCATTATATTCTCTTAATTACTAATTATACACCTATATTTTCCTTAGGTTGCTTTTAATTTTGTTTTTTGCATTTTTTATGATTGTTATTACTTTTTCTCCTAATATTATTATTTTATAATTAGCCAAGGGAGATTTAATAAAAATCATTAGTTATCGCAGTCAGTTAATTATCTATAGAACTAATTAATAGATGTAGATAAAATCAAAAAATAAATAATTTATAAAGCAAAGAAAATATACATAAAAAAAAAAGAGATGATTACTTAATAATTTTAAGTCCACCTTTTCTTTTAAGCTCTAAAGCCTTCTTATATGGAGGAGCAGTTGGCATCTGCACAGGATCCAAGCTTGTTCTTTGAATACTTTTCTCCAATGTATAAGTAGCATCAGAATCATAACTAGTAGATAAATCACCACAAGCAATAAATGGAGCAATTTTTCTTTCCTCTTCATCAAATTTCAAATTATCATGTAACTCGGCTCTTCCAATCTTCATATCTTGAAAAAACTCCTCCGTTGATAAGTTTGGGTTTAATTCAGGATTCCATCCCTTCCTAGGCTTATAACCTAAACAAACTATGAATGATTCCAGTGAAGTACTTCTAGATGATCTCGGTTTAGCACATATCACTTTATCAAACAATAATCCCAGTTGACTATACATCAAATCAATATCTCTTCCTCTAAAAATCTTTGCAACAAATGAGCCACCTTCTTTTAATATACAAGTAGCTAATTGTAATGCACTAAAAACCAACTGAGCTTGAATATACTCATCTAAATCATGCAATCCAGTAACATCAGGAGCGCCATCTGAGCAAACAAAGTCGGCCTTACCACCTTCAAAAATGTCTAAAATCTTCTCCAATGTCTTAGGATGTGTAATATCAGCCTGTAAAGTGGTAACATTGTCTATTGGTGACATGGGTTGTAAATCAACAGCAACAATTTTAGCATTATCATTCTTTTTGTCTTTGAAAATTTCATGGGATAATACTTGGGACCAGGAACCTGGAGCTGCACATAAATCAACCACTCTTTTAACATCTTTGAATAGTTCGAATTGTTCATTCAGTTGAAGTAGTTTGAATGCTGATCTGGCTCTCCATCCTTCTTCTTTTGCCTTTCTGTAATATAAATCTCTTTTGTCTTTACTGTTTTTACCCATACTGTCTGGATATTTAGGTAGTAAGTAAACAACTGATAAGGCTAATTCAACTCATCTCTCAGATGGACGGAAAATTATTATAGAAAAAAAAGAGAGCTCTGCCATTTCTTGCGCGTGTACGAATTTTTTTCACTTTTGGTCAACTTCAACAGCTTCACTTCGGCCAGTCAGTCTGAGCTAGTGAAAACATCAGTCCAGTCAATAACTTGCACAAAACCCTCAGCAAGCATGCTTAGACTAGGATTAAAGAGCCAGGTGAGGCTAACTCCATCTGCTAAATACTTTTCCTCATCCATAATACATTACCAACAAACTGCACAACCTGAACAACCAGCGCAAGCACGAAACCCAACACAACCTCCTTCGCCAAAAGCAGAACAACCAAAAAAACTAAGTTCACAATTAGAACAACAGCTAGAAGAACTAGCCGAATTGAAAGCATCTTTAGTGCAAATACCAAAAGTTGATGATTTAACCCAACATAGGGCCTCTCTTATAAACACTTTTCATAAATATGATCCAAAAGTTTTAACTCCAGAAGAAATTTCTCGTAACATGAAGACACCGTTCCCAGTTAATGCAGAATTAAACTATTATGCGCCATTAAAACATGAAGTCAAATATGGACATTTGAAAGCAGAAGTGTATTTCAGATGTTTTGATCCAAGAAACATGGAGTTCTTTGCCGATTTTGCTTTAAGAGCAGCCTATTATTTGGGATTACCTGCTACTGGTCCAAAGCCATTGCCTATTAGAAGAGAAAGATGGACTGTTAACAGAGCTCCTTTCATTAATGCCAAATCTAAGGAAAATTTTGAAAGAAGAACATATTCTAGATTGATCAAGATTTGGGATGCTGAGCCTGAAGTTGTCGATTTATGGTTAGGATACATTACTAAGAACTCAGTGTGGGGTGTTGGTGTTAAAGCCAACTTGTATACTCAACAACCTGTCACTGTTACTTCATCTAAGGATAAGTTGGAGGCTGGTGCTAAAGTTGTTACTGATTTATCTTCTACTTTGGATACCTTGACCAGGGAAGCTTCCGACCCAGTTGCTCAAAAGGTTCTGGAATTGTTGCAAGACCCAACTTTTGCTAAATTTTTGTCTAAGGATGAATTGAAAGAAGTTCAGTCTAAGATTGGTGGAAAGAAGTAAAGCATTATTTTTAGTTAAATTAAAGCATGTACATATAAATCTACATTAAATAGTCCTTTTTTTTCGTTTTGTATTTATTAATAAATATATTACCGTATGTTCTAAACAATTAATCCATTTAACCATACATATCCCAGCCTTCTTCTTCCTCTTCACTGTCCGGAGGAAGCTCGATTGGTTTCTTCTTAGTAACATCGACTCTACACAGTGGACAAGTCTTATTAATCTTTAACCATGGTCCAACACATTCTAAATCAAAACAATGTTTATTATCACAAGGTAATCTCACAATCAAGGGATAGTCTTGATTATGAAATTCATTAGTACAAATTGGACAACATTTATCTTTAGTGATTGTTTTCATAGAGACTCTTTCCAATGTATCTAAAAACTCATCGTTGACTGAGTTATCATGTGCAGCGTTAGAATCCAATAACATTGCATTCATATCTTGGATAATACGTAAATCCGGAATAGCTGTTCCATTTGAATTCCCGGAAATATATTGGGCTAACGCTTGTTGCATTAATTGTTGTAATGCTCCTCTATTTGACTGTGAAGAATTGGCCAAAAACATCTCTAGATTTCCCATTGAAGCGTTTTCATTTTGTGGCTGATCCGTCTGTTGAGTTTCAGAATTTTCATAATTGTGCTCTTGTATGTTATGTTCGTCCTGGTACGTTGACATTGTTGTAGTTTGACATCCATTACTGAAACCACAAGGGCGTCATCAGTGGATGCCACCAGAGAGTGAAAATTAAGCCAACCTCGTTTTTCAACTTCAACTTTGCGATGCTGAGGCCCATTTTCCAAGTATGTCCCTTAGTTTTTCTCCATTATTATTTGCAGATTTCCACAAGAAACTATGGACGAAGCTACATTCACTAAAATATGGTCCACTATACTTCTTGTGCTAATTCTATTTATTCTGCGATTAATTCACGTCTTACCATCAAGTTCCAGACAATTTAAGGGAAACAGGTTAGTTCAAGAAAATGAACCTACGATAAAACATTCAGTGAAATTATTGGTTCTATTAGGATCAGGGGGTCACACGGGTGAAATTATTAGAATTCTAACACAGTTTAAACATTTATCTTGTGAAAAAAGAAAATACCTCATTTCCTCAGGAGATTCGACCTCCCTATTAAACATCAGAAATTTCGAAACGAAGCAAACATCCACAACAAAGGATAGTGAATTTAAGGCAAACCAAATCATTCTAATTCCAAGAGTGAGAGATATTAAAGATGGTAAGGCTATTGCATTATATAAAACTGTTTACTCCTTCATTATCACTTTTTTCAAATTGTTTAGTTTAAGCTTATCTAATGATTTACCTGATGTGTTCTTGTGCAATGGACCAGGCACATGCATTCCAATAGCATATATCTTATTCATTTTGAAATTTTTTGGAATATGTCACACCAAAATTATATATGTTGAATCCTTGGCCAGGGTTAATAAATTAAGTTTAACAGGAATGTTGATTATGCCGATAACTGATAGATTTATAGTTCAATGGGAACAGTTGGCTAAGAAGTATAGACGATGTGAGTATTATGGTATACTTGTTTAATTGGAAACGTAACCAAGAGCAATATATTAAAGGAATAAATAGTTGAATACACATATACATACACATCTTTACATATATATTTATATAAATTAATTAAGATCAAAGTTCAAGATCCGATTTTAATGACTTGTAGTTTAATGCTTTACCAGGGGGAGCATGAGGGGTAGCCACAACTTTCTGTTTCTTCTTTTTATCCCTTGATTCTTGTTGCTGGTTGTGATCTTTTTCAACCCCGTTATCTTTCTCAGCTTGCTTTATCATTTGTTTCTTCACAATTTCAGAGATTTTATATAACTCAGCGTTCGAATAATCACTACCACTAGTGATCACCTTTCTTGACCAAACGACTCTAACTGGAACTTTATTATCAATTAAAATCAAACATGGTCTATCATAATCTGGGGCTTTTTGAAAAGTTAAAATTTTTGAGGCAATATCTTTAGCAACAGACCGAGAGCTGAATTCAACGTATCCAAATCTACCCTTTTCATTAATAAACACGGATTCTATTTTTTTAGAATTAGATCCTTCTTCTATAAGATCAGTGAAAAACTGTTTAACTAGATAAGTTGGTGTATTATTAGTTAAACCAAACAAGAAAAATGTCTTAATATTAGGGTTTTCTGGTGCAGTTTTTAAATTTCCATTAAATGGTAAGTTCTTACATAATTTCAATAAATCATCTTTGGTAATTTTAACAGATTTTTCATTATCAATGTGCTTTCTCTTATTATTAGTGGTGCACTTGACAACTTCAGCTTCATTATCTGCAATTTTCGAAATCTTAGTAAGCATCTCTCTAGCCTCTTCTCTTCTCTGTAATGCTTCCTGCTCCAGACCACTTTCACCCATCTCTTTATATTTTCTATCTAATTGATTGGCATTGTATCTTTTGGCAACTTCGTTCTTTGGCATTTGATGTGACGTAGACTCTGCAGTTAGTGTTTTTCTTCCTCCAGCTAACTTAATTAATTGATCTCTTGTAGTTAAATCGATACTATAAGTTAAATCAAGCATGCATGACTGGCAACAGTTTTTGGATCTAGCACATGTGAGACAGATCACTGTTTTCCTGAAAGCAGCTCCTTTTCTAGGAGCCCATTTGAACGCTGTGAATGGTCTAGTGCATGTTTTACATTCTAATCCATTTCGTTCTCTGATCATTTCAACATATGGGTTTGGTCCAAGGCAGTTTTCACAAACTGCTGGCATGTTGTCTTCTTTATTGCTCATTATGATGAATACTTCTTTTTTGTGTTTATATAGACCAAACGTTGGTAAGTTTTGTTCTTAGTAAGTTGTGTAGTAAAATTCCTTTTATTTAAAAGAGCTTCATGCACCTGGAAAAATCCATCGCACTATCTATATCTATAGCGGCAGATTTTCGGTCACCTAAATTTGCTTCGCAGTTTTATTGACACTGCTTTTCAAAACAAAGACGAACTACACTGATAATTAAAATGATTACTACAGCTACTTACAAGTTATACTATATGACCCGCTATTAACTTAAAATGTTGGGTGGAAGGAGGGAACAAAACTCCAAAGGAAAAGCAGTTTGGATGGCAAAAGTACCTCCTCCAACAAGTACTTTCGATAAAGAACAAAATAACAACACAGAAGTACCTAGACTCCTGAAATATACCATATGATCTGCAAGTTCCCAGCCTCTAACAAGCACTTCGAAGATTATCTACAAGTTCCCAGCCTCTAACAAGCACTTCGAAGATTATCTACAATCCACAACAAAATTGTAGAACATGACCACAAGATACGCCTACACACACACACACAGAGCACAGCAACAAATTCAAACAATGCAAAGCAAAACTTAAAAAAGATAATAAAATAATAAATGTTAGTACTAATGTCCAGAATGATAAACAATAAATAATCAATGCATTTAAAATATAAATCATTATATATCATTTTCTTTTATAGTATCAGGGTTAAAAAGCTCTGTCAAATATTTTATCTACATGAGAATTCAGGTGAAGAAATTCGTTGTAAGTTTGATGTTTCATCAGAATAAAAGAAAAAGGATACAACAAAATAAAAACAGCAGTTGTTTAGCTTTGTTATGACTATGAATGCATGACTTGCAAAAAATGAGTAGGAACATACAATAATATGACATTTATGACAACTCAATGGTGTTTATATATAATATATCGCTTGTCATGTAGACTGTTGGGGTTTAGAACGTTGGATAGAAGTCAAAGAGGAAGAAGTTGTTGCTTCAGCTTTGTGTATTTCTGAACTCAAAAGTAGTTGAAAATTTTAGTGAACAAAACAATTGGCGTGCGCGACCCAAAAAGAAGCCCCTTTCCTTGAGAGGGTTTTAGTGATTCAACGATCAATCCTATTTCCAGTTTACCCAAAAACAAAAGACCTTACCTTCATAGTTCCCATTTGATGGTTTTTATAAATTTAGAAATTCAATATATTTATTAAGTTTTTATTGGGGAGATGGCAAACAAATAACCTTGTTTAATTTAAAGAAAGCAGATAGCAGTTAAGTAGCCATCTATTAGCACACAATCAAGTATAAATACGTCTATTAATATGTATAGTAAACTAGATAAAGAATTAATACTGCAAAATAACTTAACAAGGTTCTTTTTACAACTCTAGAACCCCGATATTCAGTTTATATGTGTTACAATTATCACTATACTATATCCTAGATGGAAATGTTCCACGACTGGTTGAAGTATGATAATGACCAAGAAAATACTAAATTTTTACACTATCATGTGCACTATTCACACTTTAATCCATTTAAAATTACGAATGATTGGAAAAGTGTTGATGATAAAAGTAAATACCTTAGGAAGATATGAAAGATATGGAAACTTGATTGATTTGGTAATTAAAACTGATAAAATCATGAAAGAGTTGCTATGCGTTGATCAATTTAGATTTATTTGTTTGAACAAAAAATTAAAGATAAGGACAATAATGATAAAAGTGACTGATTTAGGTTATTGAAAGAAAAGGTGGATTATTTGAAAAATACTAGCTGGAAACAAATTTAGATTGCTTGTTTAGTAAGTGTTCTTTTGCGATTAGTTAGTTGTTATACTTGATGTAAAATGGCTGCTTATCTAATCAAATGTGGTTATTGTGTGCGGCTCAAAAAACTAAATTTAGCTCACAATGATGTCTTCCCAATTACGTATTTTCGATATTGTGTAAAACTTCTAAATGATATGCCTGTAACCTTGGGGAGTTATAGTTGGAAAAGAAGCTCACATAAAAATTTTCAAATGAAAAATTTCTTGATGAATAGTAATTGCTGAGATTGTATAACAAAGGAATTAAACTAGGTAAGAATGGAGTTGAACTTTACGTTAAGTATGCAATAGTTTAACTAATTTTTTTCCTTTTGAGTCAAGTTAACTAAAAGCGTAGATTTAGTAGGTTGTACATATATTTTTAGGTTGGATTGTTATTGTTATCTATATTTTAATGATTGACGTTTTTATTATACTCTTCAAAAACAGTTACTTTTGGGGGTGAATAAGTTGCTCCCAAATATAACTAACTAAAATCAGGGGGTGTCTGAGTCATGAGGTACAATTCGAGCTTCGTCATTGGTTGGAATCGTGGCTCAGTAGTGCAAAAATGAAAAGCTGCGTGACCAACCCTATATAGTTAGATGATCTCCTGTTCAGGAGCTTTGGGGGTGTTCCCCTGGTAGCTCAAGCCGCATAGATTTCTCCACCAGGGGAGCGCCACTTACTCCCCTACTTTTCATTTTGTTTTGGCACGGTTTCATTGCATGTGGTGCGCCACCTACTGACTGACTGTAAAGACATCAAAATCATCAACAATGTATCAACGAGTCCTTCAATTTCCTTTAATTTCAATATACTCGTGAACCTCAGTGGGTACCCCAAGGAAATAACATCTACCATCAATCTAACGTAACAACAAATAGCCAACATTCACTTCTCAATACATAACTATCTGTTCACCAAAATTAGTCTTTGTTTCGTATAAATACTATTGTCTATCCTCCTACTTACTCACACGATATTACCCTCAACTGCATTCAATAAACCAAGATTTCACAATTTCCCACTTTAACCTTTGCATCTATTTAATGCACTCCATATAGTTATACTATACAGCTAATTCAAAAATAAATATGACACCAGGAATAAATAAAATGAATAATATAAAGAAATCAACTTATACTCCAACTCCGGTGACAAATTCATCATCGAAATCCAAGACAATCAAAGCTCCGGGTTCAAATACAACAAGGGTGTCTGTTGCTTGTGATAGATGTAGAAAGAAGAAAATACGTTGTTTTTACGACGAAAATGATAATCTCGAGGATGGAACTGAGAAACATCAGTGCTCTAATTGTAAAGCTGTGGGCTTAGACTGTATCTTTACTGATAAATTAGCAAGAAAAGCTTTTCCTCGAGGTTACACTGAATCTTTGGAAGAGAGAGTTAGAGAGTTGGAATTTGAAAATAAAAAATTACAAAAATTAATATCTTTGAAGTCAACAAATGTGGATCCAATTTCTCCAAACGATGACATCACTATGAATGATTCTTCACCTATACCTACTTCTTCTACAACAAATGAAAACCATAATATCAATCACAGTCATTCACCAGGCTCTCAAAAACCAAGATCTGAAGGTGGTGGTGGTGGTAGTGGTAGTGGTAGTGGTAGTGGTAGTGGTGGTGGACTGAAATTAAATGATGAAAATTTGAATTTATTAAATAGTCAAACTAATTTCAAATCTCTGGAAGAACACTTACATGATGAAACTTGTAATTGTGGAAATTATCCTCATTCAGTGCATAACAGACCTGTTTCCATTGCCGGTTCAGTTGATATCGATAATGGAGATTTGTCGGATGATGACTCAATCTTAGCGTTTCCAACTGGTAATGATAATTTCCATTATACTAGAAATGTAGATGATCTAAAAAACAGGTATGGTTATAATTCATTTGAACAAGTTAATGCTCCCGGTGCGGCAGCTACTATTTCACTACAGAATAAAATGAGAACTAAGAATTTCATGAATTTAGCTACTCTTATCGCAACTTCTATTCCAAGATCAACAGAGGAAACGTTATTCATTCCAACTTTATTAGTTAAAATTGTATCTGTTCATGGTTTCAATTCTAAGGCCCCTTTCTTAACTGCCAGAAGTATTGCTTTGTTAAAAGAAGCCTATAATGAAGAAAACAGATACAATCAATTCCCAATTTCTTTTAAATCTATTAATTTTAATAATTTGACAAAACAAGAATCAACTCAATTTTTCCAAGGCTTGAATCTACCAAACCATTTGAATTTGGATCATTGTATCACTGTATTTTTTGATACTTGGAACACTATTGTTCCTGTGATGAATAAAGAGATCTTCATGAATAATTATATTAAATTCAATCAAAGTAGAGAGCAAAATTTTGAAGATGGTTCAATGTTAAGTTTGGAGAAATTTGGTGAGTTATTAATGATCATTACGACATTGGTTATGTTAGCTCAAGAAAGAAACAATGCCGTTAATTGTAACACCCCAACTCCAGATCTGAAAAAACATTCAAGTAATTCTGATATTTTACAATTTTATGATCATTTAATTAAACAATTCATTCAATCGGATATAAATTCAGTATGTTCTATTTCCTCTTTACAAATGACTACGTTAGAGTTATTATATTGTTTAACAACAGGTGATTTGAATTCATCATACGAATTAAGAGGTAAAGCTATTACTATGGCTCAACAATTAAGATTACATAGGTGTCCTTCTGCAGTATTAGGTTCTAATGGTTCTAGTTCTACAATTTTACAACAAGGTGAAAGACGTATTTTGTTTTGGTCAATTTATACATTAGACAGTTTTAGTTCTTTCATACTAGGCGTTCCTAGGTTACTAAAAGATTATGAAATTGAATGTGCTTTGCCTTCATCTACCTCGTCTGCTAAGAATAACGAAAACAATGATGACAATCTAAACATGGTAACTTTTAATAACGTTCCTTTAACTTTGGCAGGTAAAGTTTGTGATTCTGCATTATCTGTTATGAGATATGCTAAAGTGTTAGGTACTATTGTTGATTCAATTTTCAGACGAAGTAGTAACAACATGAAGAAACCAACTTTATCTGACTCAACAATTTTAATTTTAGAAGATATCTTGGATTCATGGAGAAAAGAGTTACCTTCATCAATTGGTTTTAAGATGATGGATGCTAATGGAAACATGAAACCTCAAGAATATGAGAAATTAAGCGAAATTCAATTAACACTATTATATCTATACTACCAAGCTAAATCATTAATTTACATGCCTCTATTGGCTTCTGAGTCTACAAATTCCAAAAACTCTCCATCTTATATTAGTATTCAACAAGCAACCACTGGTATTTTAAATGTAACGAAACATTTAAGTTCTTTGAAGCATAATTATTTTTATATCCCATTACCAATGAATATTCCAAGGCAAAAGGCAAGATTTGCCTTAATGGCAGCTAAGAACTCTTTGGAATATACCAGAGGTGGATCAATTTTCCAAGAAATTAAAAACTTGTTGAGTTTTATAGTTGCGGATCTAAAAGCGGAAACGGAAATTGGATTACTTGGTTGCCTTTCTGAAAATTGTGTTAATCATTTAGAATCAGCGATTGATTCAATAATGGCACAGCCTAAACCTTCATCAACTGGTGATCCTTCAATTGATGGTATCAAGAAAGAAAAGAAGAAGAATGTTTCATCTCCACTAAGAACCGTTACTATGAAATTACATACGACAGCATCTACCCCTAGCTCTAGTAATACTTCATTTGTTAAGAAGGAGGAGGATGTTGCTCTTAATGATATTTTCTCAACGAAATCTCCTTATCAACTCCAAACATTACAATCACAAAAGAGACAACATCCAACTCAGTCACAGCAACAGCAGCAGCAGCATCAGCAGCATCAGCAGCAAGAACAACAACAGAATAGTTATGCATCACCAATTCAAGCTGCTTCACAAACTCCATCCTTATTCCAACAATATAATGGTGGTTCATCAGCATGGAATCCTGATAACATGGGTGCTTATAATAAAGTTGATCAAACCTCATATTTACACCCAACACCATCAACAGACTTACTCAATTTATTCCAAACCACTCAAGGACAAACTAACGAAGTTGCAACGTCTTCAACAACTTCCCTACCTAACAACAATCCAACTCCGGAATTTGATTTAACTAAGGTGATGAGAAACTCTAACACCGACTTGCTGATGCTGAATGATTTCGGGGTAGATGCCTCCTTAGCATTGCCTTATATGGATTTTGAATTTGATGAAACTCCAAACACAACACTAACGAAGAAACAAAAAACCAAAGCTTCAACGACTTCTCCCTACTCCACACCGAATGCTACAAACAGTAGTAATAGCAATGTCACTACACCAAAACGCAATTCAATCCATAGTATGAGTATCCCACTTACACACAATCACACGCTTCCACGCACACGAAATGGATCAATCAGTAACACAAGCACTGCAATAGGAGTCAGTATATCTGGGATTAACAATGGTGGAGCCAATGTTGGTCCAGTGGGCACGATGAGAGCTATGTCGACCGGTGGGTCTTTAGGTGGTAGTGGTGTTTTACAACAGCAACAGTTAAGGTCTAAGTTTGAGATTGGGTTCGATCCGGATGATTTAGAGTTGAGTCCGAATCCTAAAGAGTTTAATGAACAGTTGTATATGCAATGATTAGGTGTATTTTTTAGTTTTTAATGATAGCGGTTTAATTCTACATTTTATTGTTTTTTTGGATATATGTATGGTTGCATTGATAATGGTATCATGCTGCATCTATGTCTACATTATTTTAATCATTTTTGCCGATTCCTGATTTTTGTTTTCAATTTTGCTAGTATATATTAATCCTTGTTTTCTTTTTTATTTATAATGACACTTTGTTTAATTTCTGCCAGTATATATATATGTATCTTTTTTTTCCTTCCTGTCTTTCTTCTACTCTTATTGACTGTTTATCTTCTATTCATTTGTAATTAAGGTGTTTGTCTTTTTTTTCTAGCTATTTATTCAATCCAGAATTTTTTTATTGGTTAAGACATACAATAGTACCTATAACTAATATAACTAATAGTAGAACGGCGTTAACTTCGGACTCCTTCTTCAATTAAGCTGGAAGTAAAATAATATATTTTAGTTTGTAGATTAAACAAGACGTATAAACTAGGTCATCCACAAGATCAATTAAAACCATCTCAATCGAGCAATTGAGCAATTACTACAACAATACTATCACTACTATTCTTATCCCTAACATCACCACATCTTTATCTCTCTCTATTACTCTATACTATGATTTATAAACGCGAAAATAATTAATTATTCTTTACCCTTCTTTAGCTTCTTTTTTTAAAACCGGGGTTCTCAAGAGGCTTAACCATTTAAAAAGAGAATTATTGAAAGAGAACTAAACACACTCCCGGGATTTAATATACTTATTTATATATGAGAAATTTATATGAGTGAAGAATGAAACAAAAATAATTGTCTCTTTGTATAATTAAAATGAAATATTCAAATACATATATACATTTAAAATATAGTATTTTTGTTTTATTGAATTCATACAAATATACCAAAGATTTCTTAAATTAGAATAATAGGAGGTGCCTACTTTTATAATAAACACATCCGTACACCACAATTTTGATTAGCTTACGTCAGCACCGGACTTTTCTCGCCGACGTGCAGGAGGAGAAAGATGACTAAGTAAGTAAGTAAATATCTCAAAAAAAAAGGCAAGAGGAGAAGAAACATTTTTAATGCTTATAAAGATAAAAAAAAGGGTTTGAAATTCTAAAAGTTATCAATTGAGTATTTAAAAGTATAGAAGAGTATTAATTGATTAATATTCTTTGCCATTGAGTATTTAAATTATTTGTAGGAAGTTCTAATGCTTTGAATATAAGAATTTCAATGAAATTCTTATATGAATGGGGGATTCAAGAGACAGTTCCGGTGAGATGGATTTATAGTGAGAATGACTATGGCCCAAATTGACCCGGAGCATCGAACAACATTGCAATTTCTCAATTGCCGAGCTTACTATAAAACCACCCTAATTCCCACTTTCGATCTGAACGCTGTTATATACAATTTTTATACTTGTGAAGTCCCTAGAACCTTTACACAAGTTTTATACAAATAAATATCACTTATACAAAAATGGTCTTCACAGTTGGTATCAATGGTTTTGGTAGAATCGGTAGAATTGTCTTGAGAATTGCTTTAGCTAGAAAAGACATTAAAATTGTTGCCGTCAATGATCCTTTCATTGCTGCAGAATATGCTGCTTACATGTTCAAGTATGATTCAACCCATGGTAAATACGCTGGTGAAGTCTCTTCTGAAGGTAACAACTTAATTATTGATGGTCAAAAGATTCAAGTTTTCCAAGAAAGAGATCCAACTAGCATCCCTTGGGGTAAAAATGGTGTTGATTATGTTATTGACTCTACTGGTGTCTTCACTACTTTAGAAGGTGCTCAAAAACACATCACCGCCGGTGCTAAGAAGGTTATCATTACTGCTCCTTCTGCTGATGCTCCAATGTTTGTTGTCGGTGTCAACCACAAGGAATACACCAAGGACTTGAAGGTTGTTTCTAATGCTTCTTGTACCACTAACTGTTTGGCTCCATTGGCAAAGGTTATTAACGATGCTTTCGGTATTGAATCTGGTTTAATGACTACTGTTCACTCTATTACTGCCACTCAAAAGACTGTTGATGGTCCATCCCACAAGGACTGGAGAGGTGGTAGAACTGCTTCTGGTAACATTATTCCATCTTCCACAGGTGCTGCTAAGGCTGTAGGTAAGGTTTTACCTGTTTTAGCTGGTAAGTTAACTGGTATGTCTTTAAGAGTCCCAACCACTGATGTCTCTGTTGTTGACTTAACTGTTAACCTAAAGAAGTCTACCACTTACGAAGAAATCTGTGCTGCTGTCAAGAAGGCTTCCCAAGGTGAATTAAAGGGTGTTTTGGGTTACACTGAAGACGCTGTTGTTTCTACTGATTTCTTAACTGATAGCAGATCCTCCATCTTTGATGCTAAGGCTGGTATTTTATTAACCCCAACTTTCGTCAAGTTAGTTTCTTGGTACGATAACGAATTCGGTTACTCCACTAGAGTTGTCGACTTGTTAGAGCACGTTGCTTCTGTTTCTGCTTAAGTCTTTTAGTTTTTTACACTCTTATATAATTAATTTACTTATTTCATTATCTATATCTTATGAATGACTTTTCTTTAGTTTTTATGAATTTTCTGAATATATATTTTGTGCTTGCCACAATATATTAAACCCTATTAGTAATTTAAAACCATGGGAATAATACTCATAAATCCAAATCTAAATCTAGATCTAAATTGAATCTAAAGTGTTGAACCCCTATCCACGCATGGCTTTAGCAGTTAATTGACGAGATCTCACCTGTTCCCAAAATCTTAAAAAATATTGTATCTTACAAACTATTTAACGTTTCGAGATCTCGGTGTATACTCTTCCATTGGAAAATTCGGTTATATTTCTGGTAATTCGTATATATTAACGAAACCTGATTACGGTTATGTAATAATTCATTTAATTATTTATTCAGTAGTATGAATTATACCATAATGGAAATTATACATACTTTATAAGAGGTAGGAAGTAACCTTCGATAGTTCTATTGAACAGTTTTATAGTAGTATGGTGTTGTTGATTGTGATGTGTCTGTGTGTGCGGATTGGACTTTTCCGAGTTTGGTATTTATTAATATGATATGACATAATATGTTTGTTATGAATGTTCCTATGTTGATCTGTTTAGTATGGGGATCAAATTCAATCTGGTGATAATTGGAAAATTGTTTGTTTATATATGTTAGGTTTGGTGATGGTTGATTATTGAGTAACATAAACTGACTCAAGAACACAATATTACACTCAGATCTATATTTTCTAGTCATATTCATTAAAATAGTATGTATCCAATCAAAAATAAAATAAAAATCCATATAAAATCCATAAACGAGACCAAACCTAACCTCACACATCAAACAATTCCTTGTAACTTTCATAAATAAACTTGTGCAAATCACTAGTTTGCATCGATCTACCATATACTTCAAATGCCTTCTTAGCGCTCAACTTGGTTAAGCTACAACCGCCATATATAGCCAACAATCTAACCTCAGTGTCATCTAAAATCGGTTTGGTTGATGCACCAGGCCATATCTGTAATTTATAAGCTGAAGTTCCCCATGCTAGCAACGTGGATATCAGACCCGTTAATGAATCTCCTTGCCCCCCCACTCTTTTATTAGAGCCAGTATCTTCATTGATAATGTACTGGTTTTTGAAAGCTATGATGTCTTGCGATCCTTTGTGTAAAACAGTGACATTTAAATAGTTTGAGAGTTTAATGACTTCATCCAGTTCGGTGCGTGATGAGGAGTCGGCTTTGAAAATTGCATCATATATTCTTTTGAATTCAATCAAATTTGGTGTTACAATTGCTTTATCGTAACCTTTAATCAATTTTGGTTTCAAACTTAGCAAGTACAATGCATCAGCATCTAGAATCACCGGTAAATTTCTCTTCTTGATCTCTTCTAAAATCATCTCTAAAGAACGCAGCATTAATTCATCTCTACCAAAACCAGGACCAACTACAACAACCTGAACTTTATCCAACACAGAAACTACCTTAGATAAAACCTCTTTTTTTAAAAACTCCAACTCAGAGTAACCTTTACTATTTCCTTTGAAAAATAACGAGTCCCGCAAATATGGATGAACCATTAAATCAGGAGAGTACGACTTGATCACTTTACCTGCTTCTAGCTCACAAATAACATGGGTCAAATCGCATCCTAATTGGGCACTGGCATGTGCAGCAAAGAACGGTGCCCCAGTATAATCTTCACATCCTCCAATAATTACAATTTTACCACATTGGCCTTTGTAGTATGTTGGGAGTAATGGAGGGATAAATTTTTTTGTCAAGTTGAGTAATTCAGACCTGGATTTATTAGCTAACATTGTGATTTAATTGTCAACAACAAGGATTAGGTTAAATTGTATGCTTTTGCTGTAATCTTGAACTCGCCTGTTGTAAAACTACGTGATATTTGCTTTTTTGTTTGTTGATCGCACCACCTTCAAATGCACAGCCCGTGTTTTTCGTTTGGTTTTACTTCATTACTGTTTGTACTGAAAATGCAGTCAGTATTGAATAATAAATAAGTGAATAATTTATATTCGAAGAAAAAGAAGAAATAAATAGATCTAGTTATAAAATACACTTAAATATCTAAAAAGAATTAAAATAAACAAGGTAAATCTAATCTTCATTAATCCCGGGAAACACATCAATACCAGTAGTTGATCCTTGTCTAACAGCTACATGGCCATCATAACCTTCAGATTCATCATATGATGGTGGCTGTGAGTAACGGCGTTCTCCAGAATACCCCTTTTTTTTACCTGTTGGTTCTTCAACAACAACTTCCAGGTCAAGTTCTTGTGCTTCAATAACTTGAACTTCATATTCGGTTTCTGAAGATGATGAAATTATTGGATTAATCGACTCAGCTTCCTTTTTGAGTGATTCTTTATCAGCTGATAACTTGGCTCTCTTCTTCACCTGGGTATTGTTATATGTACCTAGAATAAAGTAACAAAAACTAAAGAAAACTGCCCACACATTAGGTTCCAAGAATTTCTGGGCAATACTCATAAAAATAGGTCCCGAAATCCAAGATGATTTTATAACTGGGAATAACGAACCAATCAATGATTTTTTAACCTTATTGAATAACTCTTTCAGTTCATTCTTAAACCCTGTGAAATCACCCTTGCACAACAAACTACTCAACTGACTAAACTTAGCGTTATTAATCAAAGCAATATACGATACAGTAATAACTGAAATAACAGGTGTAATAGTAACCATCGAGGTCAAAATCTGTGCAAGTTTCTTTTTTTTGCTTAAAGGTCCACTGAATGCCCTATTCAACAACTGGTAACCGTAATGTGTAATTGGAGCATTTAATAAGCATCCGTATAATGCCATTAATGGAACTCTAGCAGTTAATGTGTGCTTCAATGTGATTTCTTTCGAGCCAATTTTGACTTTTATTTCTTTTAAATCGCCAGCGATAAAAGATGCTATTTGTTCATTAAAAGCACTCAACACTAATCCAGTTAATGATTTGGTCAAAAGCGGATACTTCGATAATGCTGTTAAATAACTCTTGTTCAATTTCGTAGGAGAAATCTTTGAATACGATGCTGACATGGTATGTTAAAAAAGTGTTGACGTGAGAGTAGAGAGAATAAATGTATTTGTTTAAAGGAAAAAAAAACAATAATAGGGCAAATCTGTCTATTTTAATGGAAAGAGGAAACTGGTGATAATAATTCGTTATTTGGTAGCCAAAAAGGAATATGACCGTCGCTCATGTGGTAGTGCGGTAATTAATCATTTTGGATTTGGAACAATATCGTGATTAAGGCTGTGCTAGTGAAATATTGCGGGCTTCTCCGGAAGCTCACGATTAGGAATTTTATACATTATTGAAGTTAGCACTGGCTAATTAATTATAGGTCTGGTGAAGACTTAGAACACTCAAAAGAATTACCGCAAAGTGGTATTTTTCTTGATTCTTTGCAGAGAAGTTAATATTAACATTAATAATGTGGGGGAGAGGTACATATGTACTAGTGAACTTCTTTAAATATAAACCTTAAGATCGATTAAGTTCAAAAAGTAAAAATAATTTTGATTTGTGAAGGTTAATTGAATAACTCAAATCGACAATCGAACGATATTTTTTTGACTTCTAGATCAACTATTTCGAATTCCTCAATTCCAACCCAGAAATCCAAATGTTAGCCTAATTGGACTCAAACTAAAGTTAAGGTTATTTACTAACTTGCTTGTATCAGTTACATGAACAATTCAGATGTTCAGTGTATTACGTAATTGTTACGTAATGGTTTGAGTTATGTAAAATTGAACAGTATATTCAAAAATACAAATCAAGAAAGGAGGAAGCAAATAAGACTCATATTGAATTATATATAGAACTTAAATTTATTGCTTCAAACTTATTGGAAAAAAGAAACAGAACTTTGAGCTTTAAACGAATTGCGTATATCTAGAAAACTTTGGAAAGTTTTCATATAGCTGATAATAGTT
>PPHU02000041.1:0-100758 GCA_003705185.2 Ambrosiozyma ambrosiae | reverse complement strand
GGGGGTGGGGAGAAGTATAATTATATAAGATGAGAAGATAGAAAAAGATACACAAAATTAAAACAAAATTTTTAAAACCATGAAAATAAAATAGTTAAATTATCGAGAAATCAATTGTTTTAGGCATCCACAGATAGAGCGTTGAGCACCTGCTCGTCGAACAACCTGGCTCTAATAGGCATATCTAGGGAGTAGAAGGGGTTTTTGAGAACATAATCGCAGTAGCACTGGTATATCTTGTTATACAGAGGATAAACAACTGTGTCCAATAGGTCAGGGGAGGTTACCAGGATTATCTTGAGACCTGTTACTGTCTGGTTCACATGAATGTTGAACTGGTCAGTGGACACACACCGAAGACCTAGTCTATTAGAATTGTACTTAGTCTTGTTAATCGAAGATATGGAGTCAGTAGGTGTAATCTGGGAGGATATGGCATGAACACCGTGCAGGGTACCAGCAATCACAAGGTAATCGTTAGAGTTCTGTTTAGCCACCGGTGATTGAGTTCCGAAGTCTTTCTGGTAGAGAAGAGAACCAGACTTAGATATCATATAAAGACAATAGACGGCCATGGTAATGATGTTATTGTTGTAGTAACAATTGTTGTGTTTGTTGTAATCTATATATTAAAAAAGAATAAAAGATCAACAACCTCGAACCAAGACTCGAAAGAACAACTGTTTGGACGAAATCCTTCAGTCACTCTTTTTTACCCCTTTCTCTTCAACAGCTCCCAAAACATTATGGACTATAGATTTGGCTCTCGTCATACACTTTCCACTGCTGACAAGGCAAGGATGTTTTACTCACAACTTACCCCTAAGACTAGGATAGTCTTAGGGGTTGTTGTTCTGTTCATATTCTACAAGGTATTCTTTGGTCGTTCTTTTGCCTTTAGCTATGCATTACAAGGAAATAACGACATAAATTCTCTTAACACTAACTCAGTTGGTGCAGATGTCAGTGATTTGGTCAAAGATGAAGAAATTGCAAGAATCCCGATATCTTCTCTTGATATGAAAAAACCTTTCATGGACCTTAATACCCTTTTATTTTACAACTACGAAAATGGTGGTAATATGATGCTTCATAGAGATTCCGACTATGTCAGACTAGTTTCAGAAAAAAGCAACTCAATTGGATATTTATTCTCAAGACACCCAATCCCAATTAATGATGCTGAAGCTTTTCAAGTTGAAATTTCTTTTAGAATTCATGGTGATCAGAGAAAAACAGCTTTAATTGGTGATGGATTGGCTCTTTGGTTAACTGATAGACCATTATCTCAAGGTGATGTCTTTGGTATGCAATCTGATTACACTGGTTTGGGTGTGTTCATCGATACTTATAAAAACTCAGGATCAAAACTAGGTAACCATAAAGGTATTTTCCCTTATGTTTCAATCCAGCCAAATAATGGCCAACTCAATAAATATAATAAAAATAGCGATGGTTTAGAAACAGAGATTGGTGGCTGCAATTTGCACAAAATCTATAATGTTAGAGGTGGTGTCGTGTCTAGAATGAAATTAATTTTCTTGAGAAAGTCTAATACTCTTGAAATTAATTTTGATATACGTGGTGATGGACGTTGGAATGGTTGTTATTCTTCAAATCAATATTTTGATGGTGGTATTCCAATAAATCCATATCTTGGTGTATCTGCAGAGACTGGTCAATTATTCCATAATGTTGACATTTATGATATCAAGGTTAGTGCTTTAAAAGATTCAAGTGGTGAACCTATTACTTCAGTTGACCAAATTATTGAAAAAATTGATAAAGAACTTGATCAAGAGCAAGGTGAAATTAAAAAAGATGATGAAAATAAGCCTGAAATCAAGAGTAGAATTCACAGAAGAAGAGAAAGAAGATTAGATAAAAGAAAAAAAAGAAGGACTCTTTCAAGATTGCATAGACAAGAAAGGGATCTTAAACGAAGAGCTGCTGAAAAGTATGGTGATGAAAGGGGTTTTATAGGTTGGTTCTTTAAACTCGTTTGGAAGATCTTTAAAACAATTCTCTATCTTGTTTTATTTGTCATTGTTTCGTACATCGGAGTGATGGTGTTTCGAGTGTACATGGACAAGCAAAAAAAGAAAAATAGTAGGGGATTATTGTAAGAATAAAGCCTAATTATTTTTTGTAAAATGTACATTGAATTTTGTCCTGATTTGTTTTTGTCTTTACCTTTGTTTTTTGATGAACATCCATTTTTTTACTATGTATTATGAGCTCTAAAAAAATAATTAGAAATATTTTAAATAATTGCATACATAAAGATTATTAAATAACGTAAGTAATATACCTAATTGAGACAAAAATCAAAATATTATAATATTAGAAAAAAAAGATATATAATCTAATCTAATGAGGAAGCTTTTTCATATAACAAGTCAACAACACTAGACATATTCTTTATTACATCTAAACTTAGATCATATGTTTCATCTTTTTGAGGCTTATCATAAATAATTAACCAACCATTACCTTGATCTATAACACCATAGAAAACTTTGTCCAAAATCATGTTGCTTAACTTAGATTCAATAATATTTTTAGACAAACCTATCATTGAACAAATATGATATATTTCAATACATGAGTAAGGTTCAATTAATTTCAATAAATTTTGTTGAAATAAGGAATCATATAAATCAGTTAAATGAGATCTAATAATTAAATCATCTGTTAATTCATGATTATAAACTTTTAATGATTTTTCTAATTCTTTTAATGATCTTTCTGAGTAAGCTGAAGCAACAGATTTCATAGCTTCAATTTCTTTATTATCTTGATATTTTGAACAATTCTTATTCTTCAAAATAGAATCAACCTCTTCAACATTACCTAGCATTATCTTACATAATAGCATATACTTTAAAACTTTGATTGTCTTGAAATCAGACTTATCTGGGTGTAACTCATAATTTTCAAAAGATTCATAAAAGTATGAAAAGGAAGTTTTAAAATCTTTATCCTCAGCATGCAATATACCACTCATTAAATCTAGCTCTGCTTGAAGTTGAGTAGGACAATAAATTGCATTTGCAGAAGTTCTAGACGCAGTCAATGATCCTCTTGCCTTGGAAAAGTTCTTTAATTGAAAAAAATTCTTAGATTCTAGTAATTGGACTTCGACTAACGAAGACTTATCGTCTAACTTTTGCAATTCTTTCAACAATTTCTCCAAGATGGCCAATGAATCTTGAAAGTTATGCTTTTTATAATATAATTCAGCTAACCTAGATTGTAAAGATTGTCTTAAAAATGTTCTTTTTTCTTCAATTGCCCATTCAATACATTCCTTGGTGACTTGTATGGTCAAATCTATGGAATTCGCCGTTTTAACTTGTTGTAGCAAATCGATTAAAGACTTAATAACTTTTGCAGTTTTAGACTTAGCAAATGAACTCATGATATTTCTGGCTTTGGAGATTAATGCAACAAGCTTTTCAGAATCATTTTCGTTTTTGTAGAGTTCACCCAATTCTAGAATAGCAGCTTCTTGTAATTCGACAATCTTTTCATGTTTGAAACTAGAGGTCTTTGGATCGATTGAGAGAATTTCATCATAGATTTGCTCAGCTTCTCTAAAGTTTTTTTTTGTCACAGCCTGTCTAGCTTGCTCTATAGATGGAATTGACATGATTGATGTATAATAAAGAATAGACAATTGGTTCAAGTTTACCTCTTGCTTTGCTTGTAAAGTTGTCCTTTTGCCACCCATTGCTGAATCTTTGCTGACTGCCATCGATCTCGATCAATTCGAAAGCATAATCGTGGCTGATTAATAATGCGCGTGAATTTGATGTGGCAAATTAGCTTTGACTGTACTGGCTTGCGAAATGCAGTCTTCGACTGTTAAAATATATACGAAATTGATTTGAAAATATAAAATAAAATACAGTACAGTACAATAGGTCGTAATAATATACTAGTAGTAACAAAAACAAAATAAGAAAGAACAAAAGAGCTAGCAAACTACATATATTATTGCTCATCAAGCACTCCACAAGGAATATTCTTGAGGTTCAATTAAACTTATTGGTTCGACTTTAGTGGAATCACTCTCTTCTTCTTCCACTAATTCTTCGTCACCATTTGGAATATTTTTGTTGTCTAACTCCAACTTGGTTAAGTCATTCTTTTTATTAGTAATAATTCTTGGGGCCCTATTAGCTTCAAAATTAGCTTCTTCACAATACTGTAGGCCTTCGTCAGTAGCACCTAATTCTCCCGCCTTTATTAATTTGCTTCTAACACACTCAACTTGTTTTCTTAATGCAAGACGATCTAACAGTAAAGTATGTTTTTCTGAAGCCAGCTGCTTTCTTTCCTTGAGTAATAACTCTTCAAATTTCTTTAACTCATCAAACTTTAGATCAAGCTTCTTTAATGATAACTCCAAAATTGAATTCAATAACTTAGATTCCTTACTAAGTTCTTCATCTTGCTTACTATTAGAAGATAAAGTTAGAGAAGTGAGGTTAGTGTCATTTTGAGTTAACTTTATTTTTAATTGTTCTTGTAATAAATTGAAATCATTCTTTGCATTCTTCTTATTTAAAGCTTTCACTAACTCTTTATTGGATAACTGTTTTTCCAAATACTTATCTTCAATAGGTAATTGTATGAATTTACTAATACATTGTTCTTTGGTCCTTGAACCAACATGACCACAAATTAAGTTCCAGTCTTGACCATACATTTCAATGGCCTCTAATAATAATAAAATTTCTTGATCAGACCATGGTTTGGCATCTGAGCTAATATATGTCTTGTTCAACTTTATAAAATCAGCACTTTTAAATGCAGAAGGAAATTGACCATCCTCAAAAGCCTTGGTAGATATATTTTGTTTGCTCTTCAAGTTATGATATCTGGTTTCTGTAATATCATTACCAGTAATATTACAATATAATTGTTTCAAACCTGTTAAAGTATTATTCTTTGTGATATCTTCGCTTCTTAAGGTAAACGCATCTTGGGTAGAATCGTAAACGTTGTGTCTTAACTCTAAATTTAATGGAATAGAAGGAGTACCGTCATCAAGTTTCTGTTTTTTAAAAGCACCATTTGCAGGAGTGAAGGTGTCATCTTCATCTTCTTTACTTTCAATTAATTTAACATCCTTAGGTAAGTAAGGTTCCAATCCATTAGGTTTGTCTAATGTAATTTGAAAATGACCAGTGTACTGAGGGCCTAAGCTAAAGATTTTAGTCTTTGGGTCGATTTGATAGTTGATTAAACCCCATTTAGATAAAAAGCCGTGTATTCTCATAATGGAAGCTACATCACCGGCCAAGTTTCTTCTAACAGCAGTGATCGTAAGGTATTCCAATGGATTTAATCTGTAAGAGTTGATCATGAAATCTCTAAATTCTTTGTAAACTTTAGGAGTTTTAAATCTCGACTCATTGTTGAAAAATTCAGGAAGTGAGTTTCTTTCAATGTCATGAACCTTAGTAATGTCAAACCATTTTGCAAAAGAGGGAATAATAACAGGTTTGGTTTGTCTCGCAATGTATGCCTTAGCGTCTTGGTTAAGCTTTTCCACCTGAGTATCATATTCAGAGAGGCTAATAGAAGCACATGGAATATCTTTCTTTGTGTCTGTCATTGTGAAGGAAGGCTGTCTGAAAAACTAGGAGAGGCTCTCTACTGATCGTTGTCTGAAGTTGTTGTGCAACCACACCAACCTTTAAATTGGAATTTGTTTTCGAAATCGAATAATTTTCAATTTTATGTGGTGCACAGGTGCGACGCGTGACTCGCTTTTTGAGCTGAACGCCAGTTCAATTACTAGTTTCTTTAGTTAAGGCTAATGTTGCCACTACCCGTTCCGGCTCCAGAAAGGTATATCCTCTTCTTCGATCCATCATGGCCATCTCAAAATTAAATACAATGATGGATCTTAAAATGAATGTTTCTGCAGATATTTCTGTTCTAACGGAAGAAGAGCTTGAAGAAGAGAGAATTATCTCTCTATTGAAAAAAGAAGAGCAAACTCAGAACGATAATGATCATGATTTTCAAATGTTTCAAGGCCTGGAAAGCTCAGTCAAACTAGAAAAATTACAAGAACTTGTCAAAAGATCACAAGTATTTAGTAGTATCATTGCTGATACTTTATTGGAATCATCTATCAAGGCAGCTAAAGTTACAGAATCTAATCAGCCCAAAGTACCCGAAGAGTCAGGACCAAAGCGAAAGAAAATGAAACGACAAGCTAAAATTACAGAATTATTTCAAGCCAAAAATAAAATAATAACTTCAGCTATAAAACCTGGGATCAAGGAACATAGTTCAGATACAAATCAATTCAAATTTAAGCAGCCAGATCTTATTTCTGGTGTCTCTATGAAAGGTTATCAACTTGCTGGTATGGAATGGCTAATTACTTTGTATCAGAATGGACTCAATGGTATTTTGGCTGATGAAATGGGATTAGGAAAAACGTTACAATGCATTGGTTTGATAGCATTTCTGATAGAACAAGGAATTCAGGGACCGTTCTTAATATGCTGTCCACTTTCAACTGTTTCTAATTGGATCAACGAATTTAAAAGATTTGCCCCTTCAATATCTGTGTTAGCTTATGTTGGGATAAAATCTAAAAGATCATCTTTGAAGCGAAAAGTCAGCCAATTTTCAGTAATAATCACGTCTTATGAACTATCGATCAATGATTTTTCTTACTTGAAAACTAAATCCTGGAAATTTTTAATCGTCGATGAGGGACACAGATTAAAAAATGCAAATTGTTTATTGATCAGAAAGCTTAAGCAATTAAATACTTCAAATAGATTGTTGATAACAGGTACACCTTTACAAAATAGTTTGAATGAATTGTGGTCTTTATTAAATTTCATTTTGCCTGAAATATTCCATGATATTGATATGTTTCAAAGATGGTTTGACTTCACTAACCTAGAAAATTTGAAAAGTGAAGTTGATGAGAATTTCAACTCTCTTGTCAATATTGAAATTCAAAAAGCTCTGGTTAACAGTTTGCACACTATTTTAAGGCCATTTTTACTAAGAAGATTAAAGAAAGATGTCTTATTGAATTTTCCCGAAAAAAGAGAGTATATCATTTACGGTAAATTGGCCCCAAAACAAGAACTGTTTTACAAATCTATTTTATCCAAAAAATTTTTCCCTGTATTGTTAAGGGAAAGTTTCACCGAATATTTATCAGTTAATAGATTGGCAAACCCTAGATTGATTTCCAATACGGAATATATAGATAATTATATCAATTCGAAACTAAACTCAGATATCCCAATGATAGATACAAAATTAGATGAGCATTTTAAATTTGTTTATAGAGAAGTAAAAAATAAGAAATTGCAAAATATAATGATGCAGCTTAGATTGATTTGTAATTCTCCTTACCTTTTCTTTTATCCCTGGAATGATGAAACTGCTTTAACTGCCGAGATGATTGAAAATTCATCAAAATTAAAGATACTGAGTCAATTACTACCTAAATTAATTTCCAATAATCACAAAGTTTTAATATTTTCCCAATTTTCTTCCATGCTGGGCATCATACAAGATTACTTGCGAGAATTTTTAGAGTTAGAGTCTTATCGACTTGATGGATCCGTAAAGGAAGCAGATAGAGCTGTTCAGATTAAAGCTTTCAACGAAGGTGGCAAGTCGGGTGCTGACATCTTTTTATTATCTACAAGATCTGGTGGCTTAGGTATCAATTTAACTGCCAGTGATACTGTCATATTGTTTGATTCTGATTGGAATCCCCAGGTGGATCTTCAGGCAATGGACAGAATACATAGAATTGGGCAGACCAAGCCCTGTTTAGTGTTCAGATTGATAATGGCCAACACAATTGAAGAGTTTCTGTTGTCTAAAGCAGATTCTAAGAGAAAGCTAGAGCGTCTTATTATCCAATCTGGAGATTTCAAAAATTTATTGAACTTTGGTACTCGGACTGGTAAAAATGTTAGTACCTTATTAAACAGCCTTACCGAATTCTTGAATGGACAGAAACTGAAAACGAAGCATATCGAAGATAATGTTTTAACCAAACAAGAGTTGAATGAAATACTAACGAGGACACCTGAATCATATGAAAAACGCTCGCATGACGATGTTGATTCCAAGTTCAGTCATATTTCATTATTCGAAACCACTACTTCCATTACCTGATTTAAAACAATATTATTTATACAAAATATATATAAAAATAAATGGCATTAGAAACTAGAAAATAAAACTCATAATTTTTATACATACATATCATAACTTCATTAGTAAACGCAAAATTTCATTAATATCAATTCTTTTCTCGGGATTTTTTTCGAGAGAACTCCTTAATAAACGTGTGAGTATTTCCTGCTGTCTTCGAGGTAACTCTGTTATTTGCACATTATACATTTCAAAATCATAATCACAATTCATAATCAGTAACTTCAGTCTTGGTTCAAAATTATGAGAAAATGGCAAATTAAGAGTAATTAAAGCAAAAAGCAATACACCAAATGCCCATGTATCAGTCAAATTATTCAATTTTTTCACTGGAATTGGTTGTAAAATCTCCGGTGAAGCATAAGGTAAGGATCCAATTAGAGAGTCCGGTAATTTGTTCACCACTGATCTGGAAAATGTGATTCGAGGGCTAGTTGAAACTGACTGCGAATCAGTGAACTGACGGAGTTTCTGATAAGAGGAACTCCTACTTACTATAGGTGAAGACGAAACGGAAGATATATCTCTAACAACTGGTTTGTAACACAACAATTTTTTTGATAATTCAGTGAAAACTATGGAATTTTTTTTATGATCATCATAAAAATTGCACATTCCAAAATCACATAGCAAAACCTTATCGTTTTTTTCTATATCTACTACGCAATTTTCTAGCTTTAAATCACCATGAAATAATCCATTCTCATGCATGTGTTTCAACCCATTTGCAATATCAATGAGAAATCCAATCACTTTGTCTATCCTATTTACAAGTTTGGTTTTATACATATGCCATCCTTGAACAAATTCAAGTAAAGAACCACCTTTAATCAATGGCATTAAAACAAAAAAATAACTGCGGGTTAGGGCAAAATCATGTAGTTTTAAGATATTATCATGCTCCAATAATGACCACATAAGAATTTCAGTTTTAAATCTTTTTTCAAACTCTGGTGAATTAAAAATACTTATAATTTTCATGGCCCTTTGCTTATTTTGATCGGATATATTAACACAATCTCTTATTATTCCAAAAGCTCCTCTCCCAATAACTTTCCCTAACTTCCACTTATCTAAAACAATTGAACCATACTCATTAATTTCTCTAGGAATTTTGATTGACGAAGTCGAATTCATAGAAAATGAATTAAGATACCTTAAAGCAGTAGAAGATCCCTTTAGAGAAGAGTTTCTTGAGACCGGATTAGAACCTTTAGATACAGAACTTTTTCTAATTAATTTACTTAAATGTTTTTTATAATCTTGATCACTCTGTAAATCTGGAGGTAGTATATTGTTTAAAGATCTTTTTCGATCACTAAAAGATAATGAAGTAAAATTTGAAGGTAAACTTGCTAAATAAAATTTATCTCCTCGTCTTTCCGGAGATCCAGCTACTTGGAATATAGAATTATCGAAAGAAAACTTTGAAGTGTCAACATTGATATCAGAGGGGTATGAAGCTTCATTTGAATTTCCCCTGATATCTATTGGTTTGACTTGAGAATGTAGTTCACTTAATATTCTGGATTCAGCATCATCTAACGAGGGTATTCCTTTTCCAGATTGAACTTTAGTTTCCTCCACTTGGCTTTCAACTTCACTATTGTTTTCAGTATTGGAAAACTCTTCACCTACCCAAGATTCAAAATCGAACTTCGTTAATCCTGGAATATATTCATCCTCAATTCCTTGTCCCAAGAGCTTGCTGTTAGGAAAAGAACACTTTCTTCTTTTAGAGCAATTTTGTCTAATCCTGTTGGGTTTTTTATAAGTAGATAAATCTCCTAATCTCTTGCCATGATTTAAATCAAACATTGACTTTTCAGTTTCAGAGTAAGTTCTTCTTAATTCTGAAACCTGATCGAGTTGTTCAAACTCCAAAATCAAAGTAGGTAAAGTTACTAAAGACCTCTTGTTGTTTCTTAGCATGTCTGAGGATTTATTTTTATGACGATAGGCATTCCTATTTTCATTGAATATATTAAAAAGTTCTTGAAAATCAACTATAGGTGTCTGTTCTTCATTATCTATGTTGTTAACGTCTCGAGATTCAGCAGGGAATTTGTCGTTAATTGGAAATGGGTATCTATGATGTCTTGGGAACGTGCTGTTAATGGAATCAAATTTCTGTTTCTTCATGTGTCGCACCAGTTCAGACAGAGTAACAGAATAGAAGACTATTAAAAAGGATAAAACCTATCCCAGTCACTGAAACTTGTGAATCTCTGGAAGAACGTTTTGAACTTAAAAACGATTTTTGATCAAGGGATGTTATGACATGACTTGTTATCGATGTAGTTTAGGCTTGGGGGTAATCGACACTGGAAGCGAGCGGCGCTGAGCTATTATATCTGGTGTCAGGGTTTTCTTCTATAAAAACAAGAGTGTCCTTTCAGAATCGAACATACGCCTTATAAATATAACTCCAATTAACGTTTTTAATTCAATATTCATGAATCTCTATAGAAGATATAATAATTGAGAACTGTTGTGTTACACTCACTGTATGCGTTGAATTAAATTTTTTATATCGGGAAAACCAAATTTCAAGTATCTTAAATAAAAATTGTTTTTTTTTCAATTCCACTGAAATCGTAATTGAACAAAATATAAAAATAAAGACAAATTAACAGATTTATTTACTAATTTCCAAACCGATCAAACGCAGCACATCATCATAGTGAATGATTTCCTAATTTCTCCGTTCTCAAATTAAATTTGCTTTCATAGTTAACACAATATATTTCAATTTTAATAGTCAAATTCTCTCAATAAATGCACACACAGTATGAAATCCAAATATGTAATGGTTTATGGGCAAAATTGCTTATCTTCTATATGGTTCAGATAAGCATAAAGTGGAACCAAGGTTCTTTTCTGATATTTTCAAACAATGCAGTGGTAAATAAACACCCAATTAATTTCAGAACCACCTTTTTGCTCACTCCCTTAAATTAAAATTTCGGTTGATATTCTAATTTATTCCCAATTAATGTAATGATAATGAACCACCAACAATGAAAAGTAAAACAAAATAAAATTTAACTAAATTAAGTAAATAATATGAAATAGATCTGCAGTATTCACGCAAAACTATTTGTCTAACAAAATGGTATTTCAAATCAACATGTTTTCTGCGTTGAATATTAAGTTTATTTTTGTGTCATTGTTAATGCAGATATGTATTCATTAGCAAGCTTAATGTATTATTTAGGACTACCTAATTCTGAAAGAATATTGTGTAATTCAACATTGGTTTATAAAAGACTCCAGATTATTTGATGGAATATTTTTAAGAGCTGAAGTCATGGGTTCGAGCATGTACATGGGATTCAAGTGTACCTACTGGAAAATCAGGAATATTTTCTGCCTAATCTTATAGATAAAAAGTTCCTTTTTATTTCCACATTTTATACTCTGTCTTCTGTTATTATTTTTATACTTATATATAAATTAATAAATTCTCTATTTATACTACTGATGAGGTTGGAATTTGGTGTCCAAACTGCTAGTAATTCAACGTCAATGTTGAATTATATAGTACTCAATATTCATTTGATTGTTAATTCCAGTTAATATTTCTTCTGCTGTTTTTTCTTCCGATCTACTATAAATTAGTTTTTTATCAAGATATTGTGCTAGCACTTTGTTCATCATCGTGCTTTCAAAAATTTTGAGAGCAATAGTTAGGCCAAAAGGCATTATGTTCGATTCATAATATTTTTAACATTATTAAACACTATTCTTGGTACATCTTCATCCTTAACTCTTACTTGATAATATCCCTGAAACTAAATCCAGCTTTGAAAAGATTGTCGCTCCACATAGTTGATCAAACAATTCAGTCTTGGGAATTAGATACTTATTCTTTATGGTATTGATTTAAGATCTGTAATCAATGCACATCTGCATATTAGCAATATATTTTCTTTATAAATTACGAATATTGTAATGTGAATCCGATTTTTTAATAAACCCTTTACTAATTAATTCTGCTAGTTGGTATCTCTGAATGTAATTAAATCTTACATGTGTACGCCCTAGTTAGAGGAAGAGTTTATGGACTTTCTTCCAGTATATTACCCTTAGTGTGTTTAATTAATCAGTAGGATCATCATTATTTGTGATAAATCAATAAACTCATAAATAAGAAGGGTTTTTGATTTGATATTCTATTTACATTCCTTTTGTTTCATGATAAATAACTGTTTCAAAATAAGCTTGAAATTATTAATCCAATCCAATGCCTTAACATTCGGACAATAGTATGCATGAATCCTTAACTTGGATGATCGATCACCTGTAATCCTGACAAATATGTTCGACCAGTGTTTCATATCCGTTGAATATTTATATAGACAAGGCATTAAAAATAAATATCCTATCCACTTCACTCTTAAAATACTATATAACACTGTTTCCAAAAAAAACAAAGCGCAAGTGGTTTAGTGGTAAAATCCAACGTTGCCATCGTTGGGCCCCCGGTTCGATTCCGGGCTTGCGCATTGTTTTTGGTAACGAACTTTAGTTTATATTACATATTATATATATATGTGATAAAATGAGTTGGTAAGGGCAGTTTAACTTGCCACGAAATTCAATGTTTTTAAAAGCCCTGTAAATATGTGGTCGGGTCTGGAGCATAAATTATTCATTTATGTTAGTGTCTCATTGCTGATGGATCAAATGCAAATGTTAATAACTTCTTATTGTTCTTAATTTTTTTTGTTATCGCATGATAGTAGATATTTCATGCTTAAAATTACTAAATAGTAAGTACTATTGAATTCATATTAGCTACGGTACTAAAGTAAATGCTACTTCAATGAATTAGGTGAAGAAAATTGTTTAGAAGATTGGTTACAGTCCATGGTGACTCTAGCCAAACCCGTAGTATAGAAGAATATCATGTAATTCAAAATTAGTTTGTGGAAAAATACCAGATGTTTCTACCTGGAAAGCTGATGTCAATCGAAGTAGACAAATCTTGATAATCAATCTTGAAATATATATATAATATTTAACAATTAATTGATTTGATAGATGCCGATGCTAACTATTCAACATATTTATATATATCATACACTTAAATGTGCTTATACTAAATAACTATTTTTATTTTCGCTGCTTCCTTATTCTATATAAATGGTTTTCTGCTTCTTCAAGAAAACTGACCAGCCTTAAAAATTATCACTCCTTTTGGCAATGATCTTGAATAACTTTACTGATAATGATAGAAACCTATTTTATAAATATCATTTGTTAACCAGATTCGAGAGGAATTTTCTCATTAAACAAACTACACATAATTTCTACAACTAAGTGAAGAAATCGCTATCTACTTCTATAGGTATTACTATGAAATCTTATATTTTCTAAGCTTTCAAGTTCAATTTATTAGGAAGAAAAAAGAGCATGTAGAAAGTACAAAAATAAAAGGATATTTTCTTTGTGAGGGTTAAAACTAGTTATTTAGAATAAGCACGTGTTAAACGCATGATATATTAATATGTTGAATAGTTAGTACTTTATACCATAATTCAAATGTAGGTATTGGAAGATGGGCAATAAATAAGAAACAAATAAGAACCAAGAACAAAGTGTAAAATATGGCTTGACAGCACATGAGGAAACCTTCTCCCTAACAAGGTGTTGTCTGATGATGACAAGGATACTTCAGCTTTGATGCAACCATTATTTTCGTTAAATATAATAAATAGGTACAGTTTCAGCTGAAATTAGGAAAGTAATTAGGGTTAACCATAAAATCACTTTGCCAGCTTCAGTCAATGCGATAAAGCACTGCTTCTGTTGATTATGATGAATTGTTGTTTCCTGATTCTCCATTTAAAAGCAGCAATAGCAATTTTAAAGGCATAACCGATAATGAAGTACGTAAGTTCAGATCTAGTATTATCAACAGCAAATAATAATTTTCCTACAATGTTGTGGAATAAGAAAGCTATTATTATCAGTTTCAGGCAGAGATCGAAAACGTGGAAATGAAGTAAGTAACCGGTCAACGACAGGTCATATAGGAACCATATAACACATTGCGAATTGAAGGACCAAATTTAGAGAACATATTGAACACATAATGAGACGTACTAACCTAGACTTGACCAACAGATAGAGTACATATATATAATTCGTACTAAGAGAATGTGTTATCTAACCTGACTAAACTTCATTAATGTTATTATTCGAAAAAAGTGAAAAGAAACAGAATTGAACATCAAAACTGGAAATAAAAGAGGTAGTACCTAAGTAAGATCTAAAGAATGGGCTAAAGTACTGGATTTAAAAGCAATAAAAAACCTTTGTTGTTTCTTTAAAATAGGTAGCTCAGTAGGAATCACTTTGTTGATCAGTCTCAGAGTATAATTTCATTGATTTTGGTATCTGCTTCTGAATCAAGCTCATACTCAACAACAGCTGTAGCATAAACTCCTGACTCTGTAGGGGTTTTAGGAGCTTCTTCATATCATTTAGATATAGCAACAAAAGAGGCTGTATGAGCTTCAGGATAAAACACTTCCGTTGAAATGATATTATTTAGTAATAACAATTTTATCTAGTTTTCATACTTGAACTTTATATCACTATTTCGGATCACATCAAGTCATAATAATTAATACCTTCAACATTTACCAATGAAAATTTAGAAAGATACACTTTCTTTTCTATTAAGAGCAAATATTTGACAACCAAAAGGTCTAAACCCACGATAATTGAACCTATAGTTATATAAACCATTTCTCAAATGGGATTTCGTTAATTGGAGTATTAGGTAATATGTTAATCAGAAACTAAGAACAAGTTACATTTTTAGAGCATAGATTGCCATCTAGTTTAGAAGCAGATACTAAAGTTTGAAACTCCGTTTGTTAGAATAGTACTAAACAGTCAAACGATGAATAATATCTTTTAGTTGCAAAACTTACAAAGATCATTCATTATTAACAAATTTATCCTCCCCATTGCTTAGTCTCACAGCAATCACTTTCATCCAGGAACAGGAAAAGGTCCTAACATATCAATCAATATTAGATGGATGACCAAATGAAGAAGAAGCTCTTTCAGGTTTGAAAACAAATTTGTTGAAATTAAAGTGAGTTTTCCATTTGTAATACGAATAGAGTCAATTCCAGTAAAAAAAATACTTGAGCACTAATACCAGTAATGGTAAATTCAGAAGGTTTAATTACAAAGAAATCTTCTGCAACAGCACTAACATCAGAAACATAACCAGAATCACAAATCACTAAAGTCCTTGCTCGCATGCCTTTTTAATGATAGTAAAACTGACAGAAGGAATGAAAACAGCAGTCCATGATATATAGGTTTTAATCTCAGCGGGTGAATTAACTAAATCTTATACCTTTAAAGTACATAGAGATTAAACCCAACGGAGGCTTGAACACCCCCATGACTCCTTTCAGATTAAGCCCCAAAACTGATGAACATTAAGTCTAGAAAAACAATTACTTCAGCAAGAATTAAGAAAATAAAATTTTTTTAAAGGATAATCAGCCAAATCAGTACTGTATAACCCACCACCAACAATTGCTACTTATTTCTATTCCACAAATAATAATTAGCAGTATTCTTCAGGTTCTACGTAGCTTTTAGTTCTACAGTGGCTGCAAAGAAGCTAATAAACTGTTAAAGTATTAGCAGTATAGACATATTCCAAACTGATTGTGGATAAAATAATCAAAACTTATATTTCAACAATATAAAGAAACAATCTATACATATGTATAAGTTAAGAACAGAAGATAGAATGATCTAGAACTTGCTTCCAACCAATGGCGAATTACATAACATTCAACATATATATACTTTTCGATCACTTTTATCTTGGTACTTCTATATACTCTTTCTTCTTCTTAATAATTTGACTAAAAACCTATTAAATCATCTAGAATAGTGTAACGATGGATGCCTTTTGGTTCAGCATGAACTTGCCATTTCTACCACCACCTTTAATATCCTGAGATTAAATCTTATTCTAAACCAATGTATCTAAACTACCTTATAGAATACTGTTTCATCAGAGATACTCATTAATTACTTGTATTAAGGAACCTACCTATCTGTAAACATGATTTGTTAACCAGAACTCATGAGAACTTTTCTCCTAAAACTATACATGATTTCTACTTCTATATATTATTGTAAAACTTTAGACTTTCTAAGAAGCTTTCAAGCTCAGTTCACCACACAAATAGCTTCTGTGAATTCTTCCCTAATGCCTTTGCCTCTTCTGCTAAATTGGCCAACAATGATAAACGCTTGGAATCAGGCAAGTATATAAGCGGAGTTCTCAAGGTCATATACATACCGTAAATATTAAACAGAACCAAAAATCCTACTTTTTAATGGTTTAGCACTGGTTTTGCTGTCCATATTAGCAATAACTGCATATTTATCTAGGTTTACTTTCAACTACAGGTTGATTTTATAGCTTAGGATGTTCTTTGCCTGTTTAAAGTACCAGTATGTCAAATTCAGATAAGCTATTCCGTTGAATAATGTTCTTTTACTTCTGATTTATGTGTTTATCAGACTTTTTCTTGGATCCAAAGTTTATCTTTTTGCTTTAGTCAAGAATAATTAACTTTTATTATTTCTTTTGTGATGTTTCTTTCTCGTCCAATGCTCTTGCCTCTCTGATTTTGTTGTTCTGTTAGAACTGATAATGGTAATTGCTTTGAGCTAGACTTAAATTTTAGAATACTGTCATTATAAAACAATATATTTTTGTGAATCTTGGAAATAAAAGTCTATACTATATAATTTAATAGGTTAAAATATTTCTTTAATAAGGAAACATTAGATGTTCAAATCATGTTAGACTTAATATAATATATATATTAGAATTCAATTTTGCCTCTATAGCTTAATCTGGTTAAATCAATAAACTAAAACTTTATTGATAAAAGCTCAAATCTCTTTTTAGAAATATTATTGATTTATAATAATTAATTATGTTTAATAATAATATTTAATTATAAGTAAATGAAAGATTAATCTTTTCAAACTTTTTTGAATTATGCAATCAGCATTAGGAACTAAATTTATAGGAGTAAATTTATATGAGTAAGTATAGCTACAATAGTTATTAGATGAGGTTTATTAACTTATATTATTGGTGATTTAAATTTTGATACTATATATTTAGTTTAAATGTATATATATCAACTGACATATTAACTATTATTTTAATATCTATGTTAATTTGTTGTTCAGCTAAAAGTGTACAATTTGCATTACATACTTGATTATTAAATTCTATGGAAGGTTCTACACCTGAAGGGGTTTCAGATCTTTAGTGCTAAATTCTTAATTTCTAATCTTGTTGTGTGACATAATAGCAATAGATCTAATGGGACTTGATCTTGATTAAACTATTATGAAAAGTCTATCTTGCGTGAAATGTAGATGTGCATGAAATAATTACAAAAATTCTGTCTAACGCAAAGACAGTGATTTACCTGTAATTGAATAATTCTCCACACTTGCTTTTTCCACTTGTATGTGCCACTATTGTAAACAATAGAGGGAATTTCATGATCACATAGTATTGATTCATTGCTATAAATTGGATCTGAACAAGACCAATATAAATTTGATCAATTTATAATCACTTAGATTAAATTACAACACAGTTAAGAAACTGAATTGATAGAGATATCAAAAATGCCAAGGTAACTCAACCTTGGTATACAAAATGAACAAGTCAGATAGATAATTTTAACCCAAGAGGCACATCATCTTTTGTAAAAGTGATATCCTCCATACTGGTCAAGCCAATTTATACCTTACAGAGTATTAGCATTAATAATTTAAGACAATTATTAACATCCAGTAGTGACAACAAGTGAATTTAAAGATTTATCTTATTTTTCCAACGATTAAGAGGATATATCAATTTCAAATTATGAAAAGGTACACACAGTGTGGTATTTTAAGGTTTAAGAATATTGAAAAGTAAGAGAAACGAAGAGTCTAGATCCGACATTGGAAATAGCTTCAAAAAAATACAAATGTTTAAAACACAGAGCAAAGTTGAGCCAATTCAGGCTATATTTCTAACTGCTACAAATTAGTTAATAATAGAATTACCTGTAATATGTTGGTTGTAATGTAACTTATAAAGATAATATCTTAAACTTGTAAAGAATTTCAGTTGAACTATAAATATCTTATCGTTCATTATAGAAATAATCCACCTTTTTTGACCTTCAATATAGTGCACATCCAATAACTTAACTATGATCAGAACAACAAAAGTCTTTCGTAATTCCTTTTGGATACATCCTCCAATTGTACCGTCTAATAATAATAAACCTAATGGAACTTCAGTTTTGGTCTGATTAATCACAAATAGTGGCTTGAACCATGAAATCATGCAAAACAACAATATTGAGAATAGTCATGAATGATGTAGTCTATACTGTATTGGAAATAAATGATTGAATGAATGTGTCTAAATATTGTTAATCCTTGGAATTTTTCCTGGATTGGTCTGCTAATATTAATTGAATGAATAACCAGAAGCAGAAGAAACATTGCAAAAAGTTGCCTTTGAATAAAGTTTAACTAAAATTATTTGAATTTTCTGGTGAAATTCTCGGAATTGATTTCTATAGATTAGTATAACAGTCTATTGCAGTTGTCATCCATAATAATGAAACACTAATGCCCCTAACGTTTGATCTAAGCATGCTCCTTGGTGGCAGAGTCATCTCAAATTGACTGTAAACTAGTATTGACTGATTGAATTTGCCTGTAATTCTATACCATCTTCAGTTTCTTTTAAAACTGACTATATATCTCTTTTTTTTCATCATAATGAAAGGTTGATTATGATGAAAGCGCTTAAATTAAATATAATAGAAACACTCTGCAAAGCATCATAAATAGCCTAAAAAACACCTCCTTCCCTCTCCCCCCACCTTTCATGTTAATGTTAACAGAGAATAATCTATATAGGCTAATTACCGCTAATAGTCCAAATAGAAATTGCAACTACATAAGAGTAGAGAGACCATGAAAATTTTAGGGCAGCCCCAACTCATACATGTAATAACAGAGGATGATATAACAATAGTTCAATTTGTGAAATCAAAGAATTGTCGCTGTTCTTGACAACCTTGTAGAATTTTAGTGAAGGAGCTAAAACTGTCTGTCATAATTAAATAACTAACATTTCTTGTAGTATGAATGATTAGTAATTTGCTTATAAGTAAAAAATTTAGAATAGTTATAGTTAGATATACTTTGGTAATTAATTTGACTGAAATCCATATATTGTTGAATCCAAAAAGGTATAACTGGTATTTTATATTATTGCTCATAATTTCAATAATCTATTTAAATAGATCAATAAAACTATTCATTTTAAGCGTATTGGATTAAAAGTTGTAACTGTTGTAGAGCTAGCACTTTGGTAGTTTGGTTTTATAAACTACTTTAAAGCCCTGTTGGGTTATAGGGGGGAGGATAATGGTAATGCAATAAATAATCTAGAGAGTTCAATTTGAGGACTGAAAGAAAATTAATTAATGGGGGAACTCTAAATATGAACCAAAAAATCTCTTTAAAGAATATAAAAATATCCAAAATCGAACAAGATTACGCAAATTTATTGAACGATGTAAACCAACAGCACTAGTCTTACGGTATAAAGCAATATCTAGTGTAGTTGATTATCTGATAGGTGATGGATGATACCTACTTGCTAGAATGATAGAATCGACCAATAGTTGAGCCTCACGTAGTATACATATAATATTATCATTGCTAACCAAACTATTGATAAACTGTTTGTCTTCATTTGAAGCTTTATCATCTGAAATTTGTTGAATATTATGGAATTGAACATGAGTTACAAGAAAGTCTCATATCATTCTTTCAGGAAGAGTCTGATACTAAAATATTTTTTGAAGCTGGTATATAGAAGTCACTGTTCCTAAGATATATCATTTAAGCCTTCTTGGAACTCTCTGAGATATTTTTGGACTACTAATCTTTGGATATATAGAGACTTTCCAATACTACATTTTACCCTATCTCCTTTCTTTATTAGTCGTCTTTATTAGTTTGAAGTTCCAGACTAATTCCAGATAATCTAAAGCCATCACAATTAAACATGAGATACTTTCGAAACACCAACTCAATATTATCACGTATATCATTTTCAAGGCTTTGAAATAAAAGTAGAATATTACTGATATTGATAAGTAGATTGCACAAGAATATTGCAGCCCCAGCAATGGCAATATTTCCAATTTGTATAATATTTGGTTGTGACCCATCCTAAATTCAAGGCTCTTCATGAAGAAAATAATATTCATGTTGCATTTGTTGCAGGAGGTGGTGTTATTACTCCGCCTATTTATAAAGCCAAATTAATTATGAAAGGTTTCTCCAAATTAAAAAGACTATTCTGAAATTTTGAACCCAGTTGTTCAGTACAATAGTCAGATTCTCTTGGCCTTAGCTGCTCAGTTCCAGTTCTATATGTTTATGACTTATTCTTTCTAACTATTCTTCATCTATTGCTAATTACAAGCAATTATTGTCTTCCCATTTCGAGAAGAA
The DNA here is from genome assembly GCA_003705185.2 of Ambrosiozyma ambrosiae. Classification (NCBI taxonomy): domain Eukaryota; kingdom Fungi; phylum Ascomycota; class Pichiomycetes; order Pichiales; family Pichiaceae; genus Ambrosiozyma; species Ambrosiozyma ambrosiae. The sequence goes on along the minus strand of PPHU02000041.1, from coordinate 79,923 downwards.
AAACCTTGGTCAAATCAAAACATCCCATGATTTAGACGTTTCTCGATATCGAAACATAGTAGGGAAATTATACTCTGTATTTATATAAAACCATATGAACACCATTCATCTTAAGGTTGTTTGCTAAATCTGTCCTTAGACATGTTAAGTTTGAATTTTTCTCTGAATCATTCAAAACATTCTTCCATCTTATGTGGTCACTGACTATTCATTCTGTAACAGGTTGTGCAGCCAATTATTCAACATATTTACCTATCATACATATAACATGTGCTTATACTAAATAACTAGTTTTAACCCTCACAAAGAAAATTATTGTTTTATTTTCACCGCTTATTACTCTTTATGAATGGTTTTCTGCCCTTTTTCTTTTGATACTTCTATACTCTTTCTTCTTAATAAATTGACTAAGAACTTATATTCAATTGTCTCCCCATCAATATGAGCACCACCTTACGGATAGACATACTTCGACAGAATGAGATAATATATGCGTGCAATTTCAAACTGTTTTAATAATGTTTGCGTAGATAATTGTATGGTAGAAACCAATTTTTTTATATAAATTTTGTGTCAGACATCTTGGAATATAATGCTTACGTTAACCTTTAATCAAACCTTTGTAAACTGCTGCTGTATCAATTTTGGGGGTTAGCTAGATGGCAATCGCTTGTGTACCATTCTGTGTTTGATTAAATCTGTCAATATAAACGTCTAAGCTATTGATTCAGGAATATTTGTCTATAAGACTTAATTCTGGATTTCACTCTAAATTAGATAATTACACATTTCACATAATAAATTATCTGAGAAGCATATGTTTATAGTATATTCAGATATGTAAAGGCAAATCAACAAATTTGCAACATCTACTAATTTTCATTAAAATAACATTAACTACATTATTGGTAAGTGTAATAATATGAATATCATGCAAGTGTCAAGTTCGGGTTAATGGTCTAGTGGTATGATTCCTGCTTTGGGTGCAGGAGGCCCTGGGTTCAATTCCCAGTTGACCCCATTGTTTTTTTTACTATTTTTTTGTAATTTCAGTAAGATGGAATATACGTTATACGTTATACATTCCATACAAATTTCAATCGTATAAGGGAACTTGATTCGTGCATATTTAGGCAGTTTTCCTGTTATAAAAAGGTTGAGTTTGTCCTGAAAAGATATTGGGACAAATATAATTTATCATCCCATGGTGCTTTTTTTTTCTCGACTTTCCCAAATTTGAAGTTCGAAGTAGTGCGAACATTATTGATCTGATCCCGTGTTATTCAATGTATAACAAAATTTTGAAGGTTACACACCAAATCCGTATTCAGTTACCTCAAGGTTATCAACATTCTTCTATAGATAGAAATCTTGCTCATACCTTTTATTTTCAAGTCAGACTCCTATACCTAATTAAGCACACATTCAACAAATATTATGTTCTTTAGATTTTTCAACTGGTTTCCAATCACGCAACACTTTTCAACTTTAATTATAGGTCTTGTCTTAATTTTTTGTGTGACTCACCAATTACCATTTGCTAGTGCTGTTAAGCTAGGTGCACAGGTTCTTGAAAGCGGAAAATCTACAGAATATTTGATTGACAAGATGGCTGGTTTAAGAATATCTTTGAAAGAATCAACAAAGAATCAACAGATAAAAAAAATCACACAGGAATTGGATGCTACTGTTAATGAATATATATTATCTAATACATGCTTTAGGTACTATCTTCATGAATATCTAGATTTTCATGAATTTAATTTCTCTGAACCTTTTTCTAAAAACATGATCAGCGCTCTTATAGCTCTTGATATTCAGCTATTGACCGAGCCCGATAATAGAATTCAACAACTAAATTTGAACATACTGGATAGAAAATTCAACATGCTAAGACGTAAGAATAGATTATTGGAAAATAATCTCCATATGGTAATCGATTACCCAATTTATAACAGCTTACAACAATTCAATGAAGAATACATTGATATTTGCTTCGAAAACATTAAAGTCGATAAGTCATGGAGTTCCCACCCTAGGATCATTGACACTTACATGACGTTGGAATTTGGAATGCCCCAGATAGTAAAAATTTATGAAAAGTATTCGAAAGATTTATCTGAATCCGGAAAAAAACTAGAAAATCTTGAAAAAGAAATCGATCTTATTAGTCACCAATTGAAAGACAATATAGCTAATAGTGAATCGAAATTACGTAATACAAATGAAGATACAAATATGAAGGTTGTGCTGATGTCGGTATGTTTTGCTTCATTTTTAACCATATCGTGTTTGGCCCAACTGGTTTGGCTCATCAGATACCTTAAATCCAAGGGATTTGTATGAAAAAAATTATTATAGAAAAAAATAGAACTATGTAAAAATATATTTAAATTATTTAAATTAATTTTAATTGTGTATGTACCTTGTTTTGCGAAAACTGTAGTTTTAAATAAAAATTTTCCTTTATAAGGATATATTAATAGTTGTAACAAAATTTTTGACTATAATGAGCATAAAAAAGTAAGTGTCAATAAATATATCATTTAAAGTATATTATACATTAAATGAATATACTGTTAGGAGCAGTTAAATCAACAATATCGTTATCGGATAAAGGTCCTTGCTCCTTTTGAGGTGCTTCAGTAGCAACTTCAGAGGAGAAACTATGGGTTATGTCAACAAAATCTCTATCACTCAATTCTTGCTCGATAGCCTTTATTTTTTCGTATTGATTTTCAATAACCTTTTCAGTTTCACCAATGGATTCTTGATATAGCTTTACATCTCTACCAGTGACATCTTTATACTCATCATCTTTATCTGCCTCACCCAAAGTACTTTCAATATTAATTGCAGAATTCTTTTCAGCCTTTTGATTCAATAAAGTTTTTATTACTTCATTAGATTCGCATAATCTTGAAATCGAATTAGTCAATCTGCTTTTAATTATATTCAAGTTTTCTTCAGTTAAATCTTTAATAGCAAATTTGAAATCGGAAAGTGTAATTGGACCTTTTAGATCAGACATGTTCTTTGCTTTTAGATGAGAAATAAGAATAAATTAATGTAAATGAAAGATAACTTGAAATCGTTTGCTAGAAGTAACTGCGCATGTTGTTTCCAATGACTTGATAACCCATAATTTATATGATTGATCATCCATCATTTACATGTGCATGAATTATATGCATGCTATTAACCGTGTGGGGAACTTGAGAAGTGCAGCACAAATATTTCCTAAACATCTTTACACCGCAAACAGATTTTAATTTAGCTTATTTATAGTGTGAGTGAACTAGTTTGCAACTAAGCTAGACATTGGAAAATTTAAGGATAGAGAACTTGTGAGTGAATCAACATTAACAATGTATTTGGCACATAATATAAGACATCAGGTAGCTAAACCACACATTCACAGAGTTATACCCAAGCTTTTATGGCCAAAATATTTCAGTTTAAAATTTTATTCAACAGATATAAACGAGCTAATTAATGATGAGATCGAAGTTCTTCATCCTTCTTTAATGAAAAAAACAGATGCCTTACAGAAAGAGCTGCATGATTTAGAGGATGAATTATCCAAAGGAGGAGAATTTAAGGTGGAAGATTCCAAAAGGTATACAAGATTGTCGACCATAGTTGGGATTTATGATCATTTTCTAGAGTCCCAATCTAATTACTTTGAGTTGAAGAAAATGCTTACGGAAGAAGAAGATCATTCTTTGAAAGACGAAGTGACGAAAGAACTTAAGACAGCAATACCAGAGTTGAAAAAAGCTACATCTAAGTTAAAGTCTAAGTTATTACCCCCACATCCATTTGCAGACAAACCCTGTTTAATGGAGTTAAGGCCAGGTGCAGGTGGCCATGAAGCCAACATTTTCACTGATGAACTGTTGGAAATGTATGTTAGATACTGCCAGATACATCATTGGTCTTATGAAGTGCTTTCCAAGACAGAACACGCATCCGGTAGAGGTATAATTGAAGCCACATTGGTAGTCAATGAACCTGGATCCTATGATAAATTACGTTATGAAGCAGGAGTTCATCGTGTTCAAAGAGTTCCATCAACTGAAACTAAAGGTAGAGTTCATACGTCTGCAGCTGGTGTAATCGTTTTACCAAAAATTGGGGATGACAAGACAGACCCTGATGCAAGAAAATTCTTACCTGGAGAGTTAAGAATAGATGTTATGAGAGCTAGTGGATCTGGTGGTCAACATGTTAATACTACTGAGTCTGCTGTTAGAATTACACATATACCTACTGGGATAGCCGTTCACATCCAAGACGAGAGATCTCAACATAAAAATAGAGACAAAGCGATGACTGTTATAAGGGCCAGACTAGCAGAAAAGGAGATGAGAGAAAAGGCAGAGAAAGAAAGAAATGACAGAACTGGTCAGGTGTCTTCAGTCGACAGAAGCGATAAAATAAGAACTTATAATTTTCAGCAAAATAGAGTCACGGATCACAGATGTAACTTTACTCTTTATGATTTAGGTTCTTGTATGAATGGAACAAAGTTAGATGAGATAATTGATCAAGTAGAAAAGAAAGAAACTGATGAAAGGGCTAATGAATTGGTGAAGGAGATTGAGAGTAAATAAATCATCCGCAATTGAGCGTATTAAAGTTATATAGAGATTTTGTAAATAGATTATGATAATGATCATCTCATGAGTTAAATCGACGCGACGTTGACTCATGACACATTTGGCTAGTCAATAACGATCCTGATATGGAAGTTTAACGCACCTCATCAATCTATTCGATGGTGATCACTGACAGATCAAGTCATTTAAGGTCCTCTTTTTACTTACCAAAACTACGTCAACTATTCAACACTCATATATACAGTTTATTATATCATGTCAAGTCAAAGACCCAAACCTTGGGAAGTGTCTTCGGGGACTTCCGCAGCATCAGTTGGTCTCACTACTGATTCCAATTTATCTTCAGAGACAAACAACAGTAACTCATCCACTACAGCTCCTGAACTTCCTTCAAAACCCACCTCTCTGTCAAATTCCATGTCATCAGCAACAATTCCAGCTTCAAGTTTAATAAATCCATATTCATCAAACGGGTTTTCAACTCCGTATTCTTCTATGGGAAACACATACGGGACCTCTTATGGGTCGCTTGGTTCATACGGTAGTTATGGAGGTGGATTATATGGTGGTTCAAGATTTGGCTCTGGATTGTATGGATCAGCATATTCATCTCCATATGGAATGTCTGGATATTCATATGGTGGTATCAATAACGGTTATGGAGGAGTTGGTCCTAATACTATGGTTAACACTATCACACAGTCTACAGAAGCTACTTTTCAATTAATAGAGAGTATTATTGGCACATTTTCTGGATTTTCGCAAATGTTAGAGAGTTTTTACTATGCTACACACAACTCATTTTTTACTATGATCAGTGTGGCAGAACAATTTAGAGTGTTAAAAGAAGGATTAGGATCCGTTTTAGGTATATTCACTGTCATGAAATTTTTAAAAAAATGCATCAAGAAAATCAAATCAACCAAAAACGACAACTTATTGAATGTTGAAGAATTTATCCAACTTGAAAAGAAGAGTGATGATAAAGATTCAGGAAGTAAGAAGAATAATATTTCGCTCAAACCTCTTCTTATCTTCTTGTGCTGTGCATTTGGCTTACCGTTACTTATGAAAAAAATAGTTATATTCATGGCTAAACAACAACAAGAAAGCCAGCATCATATTCCAAACCAACTATCTACAGACTTACAGTCTCAAATTATACAACAATCTATTGATCCAAAAAAATTAGAATTTGCCAGAGCTCTATTTGATTTCACTCCAGAGAATGAGGACATGGAACTAAGGTTACGTAAAGGTGATTTACTAGCCATTTTATCCAAAAAAGATTCTATGGGAAATGATTCTAGTTGGTGGAAATGTAGGTCAAGAGATGGTAGATTAGGGTTTGCACCATATAATTATTTAGAAGTAATTAAAAGAAATAAACTAAATACACAAGAAGAGGTTAAGAGAGCCATAGGAAACGAGAAGGATGAACTCATAAAAAAGCAAACTAGTACAATTTAACACATTCAAAGTCAGCAACTATATGATACACGTCAGGTGCAAACGTTTTAACCTTTTCTAAATGAACAGGCATAATACTCAATTGATCTTCTTGCTCTTCCAGATTTGTTTTTGTTTTTTTCAGAAAATTATCTAAATCTGTCTTGCCTACATTTTCATGGATATGAATAAAGGTCGATTTTAGTGAACCAAAACGTTTTATTAATTCTAATGAGATTGGCCATGATTTTTTTGAGCTAGGTAATAAACCAAGATTGATGTGTGAGATCGGAACAAGAAAGTTGATCTCCTTTAATCTGTCTATGGCAAACTCATTGGATTCATTAAAGATTACTAACTTTGATTCATTGAATTTTTGTATATTTATAGTCTCGTATTTTTTAATTATATAATGATCATTTGAGCTACCAAACCTATTATTCACATAACCTTTAATCATTCCCTCGCAACTCCATTCATTTATTTCCCAACATAAGACCTTTTTAGCACCTCTAGCTAGATAACAAAATGTAAAATACCCTATACCAGCATAAAGGTCAATTATATAGTTATCCTTAATATTTGTAAATGTGTCTAAGATTCTCTTCTTCTCTTTAATATTACCTCTTGAAAACATAGTAAATCTGGGGGCCCAAGTTTGGTAAATTGAGTTTTGAACAGTATGGCACCAAAGCTCATTTTCAAAGTTTGGGCTTTCAATTGAGCCAAAGTCTCCATATAATTGTACGAGGTTTGTAGGATATCTAATTTCATTCAAGGATTCATTAATTGGTTTATTTATGGCAATATGAGTCAAAACTTCATTGGATCTTACTTGAAAAAAATCCCGAATAAATTTTGTATAAAGCTTTTCTCTTTGGTTATTGCAAAGAGTAGATTGAAATTGATTCCATATTTCGGTATCCAGAGTATTAGAAGGAAGCAAAATCATGGGAGGATAGATAGAATATCGCTTCGGGAGAGCATTAATTAAACCGTTGATAGAATCATTAGATATTACCAGATTATTATCCTTTATGAAGGCCCGTAGAAGCGCATCTAAAGTAATTTTATCCCTAACTTCATTTCCCAATTCATATGTACAATTATATTGAGAAATTTTTAAGTTGTTTAAGGTGTTGGCATCTTGAATTAAAGTTGGTATAGTAATAACACCGTTATGTTGTGAAATTTTCTGAGACTTATCCAAATAGTTTGAACTTTCAAGGACTATTTTTAAAGATTTAACTTGTGTATGATCAGTTAGTTTAATTTTATAATACATTTTGTTTACTGAAATGAGGAAGTTTGTGAATCTTTTTGTATGTGATATAAAACTTGAAAGTAATTGAATTTATTTTTTTCTAGGTTGTATACGTAAGCTTGTTCGCTGCGCCGCACATTCTGAGAAGATTGTTTAGCTATTTTATGAACGGACTGATCCACTTCAACAGGCAAAGCAAGTTACTTCGTCCCATATAAACAGCTTAACAAAATATACACACCATCATAAAATATTTACACGCATGTCCGAATATCATATGACTGACGGGACTCAATGTCTCAGCAAGAAAGACAAGAGACGTCAACAGATTCAGACAAAATTATCCAAGATGGAACACCAATTTCAAAGTGATAAGGACTATTACTACAGAGATTCACTAGTTCAACTTCAGTACAAGCTCAGTTCTTTGCATTCTGGCGACAATCCTAACTATTTAATCAAAATCAGAGACTTTGAAGAGCTCAGGGATATGGAACTAACTAGATTGAGACTAGACGAAGAATATCAAGTTAGTTTTATAAATAAAGAGTTTACCAAAGATTATGAAGATGCCAAAGAAGAGAATGAAAAGATTATCGATCTGGTCAAGAGCAAATTGCGTGATAGAATTCTCAAGAAGATTAAACAATTGAAAGAAGATAAAGCTTTGATAGATATTGCAACTTCCTCCACATCATCTAACCATTCTTCTTCGAGGTATCACATTAATCAGAGAGGACTCAACAATGGAAATTCTTTAATGGTTAATGGCCAAACCAATGAGTCGAATAATGGCTATAATTCAGGTTTTGAATCATCATCATCATTTTTTTTCCCTGGTGAAAGAAGATCTAGAAGATCAAACAGTAAAAGATATGATGCATATGGTAAGGGCTCTAATTTAAGTAATGGTGAAGATAGTTATGATTCGGGTACTGGTACAAATGATAGAGGATATGGTTCTGATAGAAAGAGGTTGAAAACCAGTGATAGGGGTAATGGTAATCATTCTGGTAATGCAAGTGGTGATGATTATTCATCTGCTGGTGAAGATTCTGGAAGAGGCAGAATTTTGACCGATAATCCGAAAATTAATGAGTTTTTATATGGTTCTGAATATTTGAAAAGAAAAGAAAAGGCCAGTTCTAGATATTCAACAAGGGGTTACCACGGTGTTCCTGGTTTGAAAGTTGAAGAAATTAATGAAGATCTACAATTTTTAAGAAATACTCTTGGAGCCATCAAATCGCATAAGAAAAATGCAAATAAAGAGTAAATTGAATAAATATTTTTTATAAGTTGATGTAAAAAGAAAATACAAATAATATACAGGAGTTTTAAAACCACGATTGATCATCCCTCTCACTTGTGATTTGTTCGAGCAATTCTCTTAGTCTCTTTTTTACCACTTCAACCATTTCATCACTTTCAGCGTTCATATTTGCGGCAGAGTCTCTTAGTAGTTCAGCGCTTTTCTTGAAAATATATCGCTGTTCCTCCAACTTTGTTTGATTTGAAAAATACTTAGATAACATTTTCTTATCAAAACGTGGGTCTTTAAGATAGTCATGGAAATCGGAATTGAAACCTAATGACTTCTGATTCAAAAAAAGCAATTTATTCAACAACTTCAAATCCACACTTGTCATTGCATCTAATATATTGATTGTACTCTTGGAAATTATAGGAAGTTGATTATCTATAAGTAAATTGAGTAAATTGTTAATTTCAAATTTTTTGGCCTCCGTTAATTTAGATAATGTCAATTTGGTAAAAAAATTAGAAAAAAGTAATGGATTCAATTGATATGCATATGGAACCAATACTTCATTCTCTTTAATTTTATGCAAAGAATTTAATATCTGATAACTTTCCAAACTTTTGGTCATGGCTTTTTTCGTAGAAATATGATGAACAGCTGAACTCTGAAATTGAACATATTGAAGAAGTAATTCTTTAGCAATTTGATATTCCTCAAAATCTAGAAACCTTTCAACTACAATTTCAAAAAGTTCCTGGTCTAGATGTATGTATTTTAATTTCATTATATATATCAAATTTAGTACTTTAGTTAAATTGGGTGAATTTTTCAACATCAAATATATTAGATTTCTATCAATAACAACATTTCTCTTACCCATTTCTTGAATAATATCCTGGTTATTTTCAGGGAATTCTGACAATATGTAGGCCCATATATTTGTATTTTGCCAAAAACTCTTGTCTATAAAGTTAAAATCCAAAGAGCCTTTATCACATAGTTTTAACTGTACATACCTCATTTGTTCCATTGAAGTTAGGGGTACAAAATCGTCAATTAAATCCTTGAGCAACTTTATCATGGCCTTTATTTCAAAATCTTCAAGTTTAGTTGTGTCAGCATTTCTTATTAATCTCATCATATTTTCAAACTCTAACGGAGTTAAATGGCCAAACCTTGGTTGTGGAATTTCGAAATATAATTCAACCATAATTGAAAGACTGGAGTGATGTACGCTCTCAGTGAACAACTTATGAATGTAACTATCTGAAAATTTAGATATAGTTAATCTTTTTAATTTGAGTCTTCTGTCTAATATTTCTTTGTCTAACAATCGGGGGCTTAATGCCTTCCATGTTTGCCAGATTACAGAATGATTATGAGATGTAGGCGAAAGTTTTAAATCATTCAATCCGTATCTGTCTAACGATCTATTAAGATATCGATGATAATTTCCAGTCGTACCTGAGAATGAAAGATCTTTTGAAACTTCATTTGCAAAGTCAACTGCTGATATTTTAGGTGTGGAAGAGTTGTATATACTATACCACCCTGGCTTAGGTGAAGAATTTATTTGGAGTATTTTTTTTAAAACTTTGCCCTTTTCAAGGGGTATTCGAGATAAAAGATATGGAGATTTTCTAGTTAGAGAAGAATAACATCGTATGGGCATAATGTATTATAATGACAAGCTCTGGATGATGTTTCAAGGTAGTGTCTTCTAATTCAATGTCTTATAGATTCAACTTTTACCTGAATCTAACCTTTCTATTATTTTTCGTATGCGGCTGATCAGGAACGTCGTCTTACGGACTCACCGATTCACCCTTCGTGATTATAATTGTTGATTGCTTTATTGAATTTATGTTAACATCAGGTTAGTTGTTTCTGTTACAAGCACTGCAAATTAAACCAGCTAGAGTAGACTGTATCAAATGTTTGGGTCCACATTGTCTGGAAGGCCAGTGAGGCTATCAAGCCAAGTAGCTGATTTAAAATTTGTGATAGATTATGACAACATTCAGTTAAATAAACCAACTCACTACTTATCCATCTTTCTTCTTCCAGGAATATCTTTTGACTCCAATTACACGGCTTTAATTTATTACCAATTTAAACTTGATGATGATTCCGAAACTGCTTCTGAATTTAGGCTTCTCGGAGGGTTAAATGCTACAAAACAGAGTGGTATCTTCAAGCTTAACCTAGGAAATTTCTTTAAACCAGATACTTTTACTGATGCAAATGATGTGGACATGGACCTTGAGGATATCACAGAAGGCTTCCACCAAAATATCAATTCAAATTTATCATTAAGTATAGGAATATCTGTGGAATCCAATGAACAAGCCAGTGTAGCTTTGAATACTTTAGGTAAGCTACAAGCCGTACCTTCATCTCAAAATCATCTAAATCAAATCTCAAAGGTGACAGATAAAATTCCATCACCTGCAAACAACGCCGACATTGTAAATCTTTCCAATAAAATTATAACTAATGCCTACAACTTTTTAAGTTCATTTGTGGATTCTCAAAACAAAGTTCCATTAGGAAAATTTAATGATTGGTGGAACAAGTTTAAAGTAAAATTGGCAAATGATAAGGATTACTTGGAAAAATTATAATACAATTTACTTTTTTAAAATGAAAACTGTATAATATTCTATATACAAGTATTTAATATATACTGGTTTACATACATTTATCTAAGAGAGCTGTTTTTTCAAACTCTCCATTCTTTGATAAATAACATCTTGTGTGAGAAGATCAATCATCACAGGGAGGTTAATACCAGACTGGGATCCCGTTATAGAAAATCTGAGAACTTGGTACACTGTTTTCTTTTTTATTCCATATTTCTCAACTACTAAGTTTATGGTTGGACCTAGTACATCTAAATTAGGCACATTTGATACATCATCCAATATACTTTTGATAGTTTCAAGATTATCAAGTTTTGTGAATTTTTGAAGTTCTTGGAGGGAGTATTTGGGATTTTGGAATAAATAATCAAATAAACCATCATTCAAATCATTTATATTACCTAGTCCAGGACCAACTGCCTCTAAAACCTTTCTCACATAATCCTTTTGCACATCAACAAATCTTTCCTTTAATAAAGGAAGTATGTATTCAAGACATTCTTCAAAAAACTTTTTATCTGTGACCAGTTTTTTCTCAAAATAATGCTTATTGAAAAAATCTAATTTCTTGAAATCAACTTTGGCATTACCAATTGTTAGACCAGCCAATGTAAAATTCTTTTCCAGATCTGTCAAATCATGAAATTCAGTTGATTTCTCGCCCAATTTTCTTTTTGGTGACCAACCAAATAAAACGCTGAAATTAAGTAAAGCTTCTGGTAAGTATCCTTTAGACTTTAGAGACATTATATCAATATCTCCGGAACGCTTTGATAGTTTCTTATCGCCAATAGTAGTTAACAATGGGATATGGATGAATTTGGGAGGTTGCCATTCGAAAGCTTTATACAAAGAGATATGTTTGGGAGTTGAAGCTAACCATTCTTCACCTCTTACGACATGGGTTATTTTCATTAAGTGGTCATCAATAACATTGGCAAAGTGGTAAGTTGGCATTCCATCACTTTTGATTAAAATTGGATCTTCGTATCTTCTATCAGTAAAATTAACCTGAGGTTGAAGATTTATTTTTCCATGCAATATATCCAAAAATTCAGGATAACGTTCTGGCGACTTGAATCTAATGGTATATTCTTCAGTTTTGCTCTTCAATAAAGATTCTTCCGAGGTGTAATGGCTGAGACAATGCCTATCATAACTAACGGTAGTTGGAGGTCTCAATAACCTAGCTGATTCTTTTAATTGGGTTAGTTTCTCCTTCGAACAAAAGCAACGATAAGCAAAACCTTTATCTAAAAGTATTTGTATATATTTCTGATAAATAGCTGTTCTCTCACTTTGCTTATAAGGTGAATAAGGTCCTCCAGTTATAGGGCCTTCATCCACATTAAGCCCCAACCATTTTAAAGTTTGATATAAATTGTCTTCGGCATCTAACACAAGCCTAGTACGGTCTGTGTCTTCCAATCGTAATATGAAAGTACCATTTGTAGATTTTGCCAAAAGATAATTGTATAGTGCAGTTCTCAATGAACCCAAATGAAGATATCCAGTTGGAGAAGGAGCAAATCTTGCACGTACTGGAGAGATAGGCTGGGCCAAAAGAGATTGAGTCTCTGTTTTAGTTTTCTTCAAAGAAAACTTTGTGCCTGAATGTATAAATCGTCCAAACATCCCAACAGTTGAATTTCAGGAACCTTTGATTTACACCACTTACATGTTTATACGAAAACTGCAAAATAATCTACAGTTGAGAAAAATATCTAGCCTGCGGCGCAATTCAAGTTTTCAGCATTAATCCAAATTATTATCTATTTCACATATTGATCAATAGTTCTACTGTAAAAATCTATCATATACATATTTATAGGGGAAAAAACTATTTCAAAACTACCAATAATAACAACAAGATGCAAACTAGAACTAAGATTGTATACCAATCACCGTTTTTTCTCACCTGTTCCCTGAATCTTGTTAGTTTAGAATGCGTCCTCACAAGATGGGAATTAGAATTAACAACACCATTTTCCAAATCATCTAATAAAACCATTTGATCTGATATTTCATCATTGATATCTAAAGCTATAGATCTTTGAATCTTAACGGAACGACGTAAGTTATTTATCATTGTGTCTTGATTAACAATCTCTTGCTGATTTGTAATAAAAATCTGTCTGTCTGACAAAGTATTAACTTCTGGTTGTTGATTTTCAGTTTCATTGTGCAAATCTTGATTATTAGTCGAACTTTTAGTCTGAAATAAGTGGTCCTTTGAGGAAGTTTCAGGGTTATCTTTATAAGGTTCGGTGCTAGTTTGAGAGCCAGAAGAGGTAGGTGGCGATGGAGAATAATCAACTAGATCATCTTTGAACCTAACAGATTTGGATTTCTTAATATTTTGTTTCTTTGAAGAAGAAGATTTTTGCAGAGATATTTGAGAATCCAATTTACTTCCCTGAAATATAAAACTGGATACAGATAGATTATTAGGTAAGTTAACATCTGACAAAGAATTTAGTATAGAACTGTAAGATGACGACAACTTTATAAATGATGAATAATCCTTCTGAAAATCTGGAGATTCTATTAATTCAATCAAGGAATTTTCTATATAAATGAGTAGATTTTTAATCTTTGTAAGTTGTTGAATGTGAGAATGGTCAAGAACAAGAAGATTCAAGGTTCTAAAGTCAAGTAAATCTGAATGTAGCTCATCCAGCATTAGCTGAACTTTCAGAAGAGGTTGCTTAAGAGACATGGTAGATGGTTCCAGAAATGTAGTTGGGAATGACAATTCAAAGTTGATGGTTCTTAACTGGGTATTTATTTGTCTGGATGTCTTTAAGTATTGTGCGTGAAGTGAACTATAGCTAGTGCTTTGCTGCGCCAAATGAATTACTGTGCCATAATATGATAATGTGCCGCGTAGAACCGCTGTCGACGTCCAATTCAAACGTAGTAAAAGTTTAAAGTGTCCACTAATAGGATTCAATCTTTATATTCTGTAAAGAGCATTATAATTATAACCATTCACAACCAAGGCTTTTTTTTGACTCCCTTTCTTTGAATCAAACTTCTGTTTCGTTTGGATCTTCATCAAAGGTACTGTTTTCACGTAATTGAAACTTGAATACTGCTTATCATCATTAAAAGTTACTGTTGGTTGCCTTGGAACCTACTTTTGATTAATCACTCTTATAATTTCCAAAATGTCTGGTATCTGGCCTTTTTTTAATTCATCTTTTTCCAATGCTTCAATTAATAAGATCTTGTCTGAAATAGAGCTTGATCAACAGCAAAGATTGACGAGGCACATCTCCTCTTCCAACTCATCACCTGTTGTCCCACCTGCTTCAAGCTCTTCTCCTTCTCAATCTGTAACTACAACCTCCACAATTGTGATACCTGGGTTTTCTTCTTTAATTGCAGCAGTTCCTTCATCTCCTACATCCAATAATTTATCTACAACTTCAACTTCCACTTCAATCAAAATAAATAGCACATCCCCCTCTGCCGACGAAGCTCAGAACCAAACACATGAAACCTTTATGGTTTCTTTCTCCCCTCCTTCTGGTAAATCCAATGTAACTGCTTCTCAATTGTTGCATTCCATTCAAAAAGATGATAAGACATTACAAGGGGAACAACCTCAACTTCAACAACAACAACAGCAACTGATGCCTCAGTCACCACCACAACAACAGCAGCAACAATATCCTACTCCTGGTTCTATTATGACTTCATCAACAATTTCTGATGCTTCTTCTACGTCAAAAATTACATCGAATTCACTAGAACAGTCAGTTTCATCTTTAAATGTTTCTTTATTTAATAAATTGATCGACCAACCAAATCTTTTGGACGAGATAAATTTAACCAAAAATCAAAAGTTGATATCCTATTTATCTCAGGCTAAAGTTATGAAACAACTAATTGAATATGTTCTTTACTCCTTGTTAATAAATCCTCTCGATTACAACATGAATGACAAAGGTCACTTGATGGATCACGACATATTTGAAGGGGAGAACAATATAGAGGATGACACTGTTAACAAAAATAATGAAATTGATAGGCTTGAAAGAGCTTTTCAAAGGGCTTCTATTTCGAGTGATATCTTAATGTTACCTAATAATTCTGTTGTTTCCACTTTGATTGCTCATCAAGAGTTGTTAATCAGTATATGGCGAGGATTTCTGGATAGAGAGGTCAAATCTTTTTTCAGATATGAAACTAAGGGAGGTGTAAATGACGAAATTAATAATGCTTCTAATGACACTAATGATATTAATGATGATAATGTATCTAATGAACTTAAATTTAAAGAAAACCATGACTTAGTTTTATTTAATAACTTCTTAAAGCTGATCGATAATATAGCTACAATAAATATGAATGGGTTGATGAATTTTATCAGATTCGAACAAAAAAATAGACCAATTTCCCAGCAATTCTTAAGGTTTATACCGTATTCTCAAACAATCTGTGATTTATTAGTTAGATTGATTTCCACAGACAAACCTTATAATTCAAATGGATTAATTGAAATACTTATCGATCAGAATTTAATTTTAGAAATTTTTAGTTTGGTTAAATTGTATCATTTGGATCATCAAGTTCAAGACAATTTGTGCAATCTTTTAAATGGTATTGTTGGCATAAGTTCTAACGTTGGCTTCTGGGACGACCCTTCAACTCAACAACTGAATGAATTTGGTGAACCCATGGATGCTGAACAGGTTAATTTAGCCAGAAGCAATAACCCAAATATAGGCCCAAATGATTTAACCAGACAGTTAGTTTCTAAAAAATGTGTTAGCGAAATGTTGGACATCTTACTTAATTATGGAAATTATGGTTTGGTAACTGTAGTTTCTGTTATTATTGAAGTCATTAGAAAAAACAATAGCGATTATGATGAATTTGATTGGATAAGTAGTGTTGAAGGTATCGAGCAAGGTGTGGAACTACTACCTAGTGTTAGAGATCCAATATATTTAGGGGTGATGTTGAAGCTGTTTTCTCTTCATCTAAATGACATAGTTGACTGCTATCTGACCGATAATTACTACACTTTAAAATCTATTCCTGTTTTGAAAAGTTCAATTGGCCATGCAATTGAGCCATTAGGCTATGAAAGATTTAAAGTCATGGAGCTGATTGCAGAGCTACTTCATTGCTCTAATATGATTTTAATGAATAAGTCATGTCAATTAGACTATTTAATTTATAAAAGAGATCAGTGGAGAGATATAAAGAAAACTGAATCACTCGTTCATGATGCAATTAATGAAGAAATTGGCGAGGTTACTGAACAAACTGAAAACCTCAAAATTACGGATATGGATGACACAGAATTCGTTAATCTGCCTGTTCAATTATCTGTTGGTAACTGCTTCAAGTTACAGCTTTTACAAACATGTGCCATTCCCCTAATTATCTTCAAATTGGTCAAATTTCCATGGAACAATTTTATGCACAATGTTGTTTTCGATTTGGTGCAACAAATATTTAATGGTAGACTAGCCAATTGGGACGAAGACCAATCATCTCAACAGGAAGAGACTAAATACGATGATAACTTGAGCTTGAACAAAGTTTTAATTTGGTCGTTATTTGGTGACTTTGATCAGTATGATGCTAAATTTGAAAAGGATGAAAATTCTCCTGGCTTTTTTAACTTGCCTAACTTCATCCTTTATTGTTTTGAGAAATCAGAGGCAGTTGAACAAAAAAGTAATTTCAAGTTGGGTTATATGGGGCATTTGACATTAATTGCTGAAGAAGCTCATAAATTTCAAAATGATGTTGTAAATTTTGGAAATACCACTAGAGATGTGCAAACCTCTGCTTTGATGAAGGAGGAATCTGAAGCAAATCTTGTTTATTATTTGAAATCAAGTTTTTACATATTCAATGACTTGTACACAAGATTGTTTGAGACAGAAAAGTTTTCTAAATGGAACGAATTTTTGAATACAAAATTGAAGGAAGTTAACTCTATGTACAACAAAGTTCTAGGTAATCCTAACGAAATTCCACACGATGAAGCTGAAGAAGAAACTCTTGCTGCTGCAATTGCTTCTAGTCCTATGAATAGGAATACTATCATATTAGATAATGGGGATAGCGAGGAATTCAGGACGGCTTTGGTTGATAATGATGAGATAGAGGAAGACGGGGAACCGCTTGATGAAGAATACTTAGGAGGAGGTGATCTGCGACAAAAGAAGCATCACACTGATGAAGAAAATGCCGAACGTGGTAGAAAGAAGTTATAATGATGGCTAAGTATTTTTTATCTATACTTTTTATTTATTTTTTTATGATAGCTACATGACTGTATAAACGAACTGAGTTTTTCAAAACTAATAGTATATGGCGTAATTACCATTTCTGTGATTGCTATTCGATGGTACAAAATATAAAAACATTGTATTTAAGTAAGCATTGTTACAGGAGATCATCATTTTAGTTCGTTTTAGTTTTTGTTTTGGTTGCTTTTTTCTTTGAAAATAGTTTCTTAAGCAACTTTTTAGCTAATTTAATTAAGCCTAAGTCTTTAATACCAACAGACTCCAGTTTTTCAGGGTCTATAAGCGATAACATAGATTCATCCAAATTATCAAGATCTCCCACATTCTTAAGATTTAATCTACGTTGACGACGGTTCAATTCCGAAGACTCATTACCATATTTGAAAGATAATTTTGCAAACAAATCATTAATCAAAGTTAAACCACCATTTTGATCTATTTTGTAGTCTTCGTCAATTTCAAAAGGCTGGTTAATTAACCATATTGAATTATCTTCTTTTGATTTAACTAAAAAAAATTTGTTCATGTAGTATATAATATTCTGGGGATTACCGTTAATAGTTGTCTTGTAATAGATTGATGTTATTTCTGTTTTTAAATTCTCTAGTCTCTTTTTATTTTGCTTAAAACTAATAATTAGTAAAATATAATTCACAATGCTGAATAGGGTTGCGACCACAATTAACACCGTTACAAAACCAGGTTTATATCTATTTTCAAACTTCAACGTATTTAAATTAGGAAAGCCGTTTTTAACGTAATAATCATATCTTTTCTTACGTTCAGCATCTCTCATGACATTCATTATTGATGCCAAATTTTCAAACTTTTTCCCATTTTTAAGGTTCTTATCAGGATGCCATTTTTTCGATAGCTTCCTAAAATTAGATTCAATTTCTTTTGCAGTCGATTTATCTGAATGTACTAATTTCATGTATTTGTAGAAAGTGATATCTGGTTTCTTTGTGATTTGAATGATTTCTTTCTGCAATGTGAATAGTTCGAGATCTTCCGCAGTCCATGCATACGCATGGATAGCAAAAAGAGCAATAAACAAAAGTCCGAACAGTCTCATTGAGTCTAGAAAGTCAAATTTAGGTTTATTTCTGTAAAAGGAACCCTATTTTAACCAGCAGCTAGAACTGAAAATGTATCTGGTGTTCTGTTCGGTTTGAAAACTGAAGTGCGTCTAGTGGATTTTCTGGAATTTCGACAGACTTTTTCACTTTACGTGTTCTGTTACTCCGTTCCTCTAATTGCGTAGTTTTTCTTATTCACATAGTAATACATTCACCTTTCATATACAATGTATACTTTAAAGCAGAAATATCTGTTATCCACAATTAGTGTTAGAATCTTACTATGGGCTTCTGTGAACCTCAGATTGTTTGTTCTTTATCCATTAACAGGTTCGAGATTTTTACCAGGTGGAATAGCTGATTTCTATTTAACAGTGAGTATATTGACCATTTTACTAAATCTTCCGGACTACATCTTTGTGTTCCAAAACAGTAGAGTAAAGCCCGACCCAACTATATCCATTATTCAATGTTTTGAAAGATCTTTAATTACCTATGTTTTAATGAACAATCCAACAATTGCTAAAAATGATTCGTTTGGTTTGATGATTTTAAGTGAATCCATTTTAGAAACAGTTAAGTATATTTACTGCTTCATGAAGGTTTTTACATACAATAGGGTTTCCAAATTTCTTAAGTTTGTTAAAGAAATTGCAGTCATTACCCTAGCCCCAGTTCAAGTGTGCTGCGAAATGTATCTGATTAGTTTAAGTTTATCATTGACAGACAATATCTGGCTAAAAGTGCTATTGATTATTTACTTGCCTATATTTTATTCAATTTATAAAAGTAAAATACTAAAATTGGTAAAGAGAAAAGGTGGTGAAAGAAAGGAGAAGGTGAATTAGGTAAAGACACCAACAGTGGAAGCTAAGAATAAAGAACAGAAAGCAATTGAAACTGATGCGATTAATGCTAGAATAGTATAACAAACTAATTCGAAAATATTGATTAAAGAGTAGTCTTCACTTTCATTTTTCTTCGAGTTTTCTGTTGCTGTTGGAGACTCAATTGGGCTTGGTAAAACTATACAATATAATAAAGTTAAAATCGATATTATTAAAGTAAGTATGGTCAAAGGTTTATGCAATGATGTTGACACAATAGGTTCGAAGCTTTTTGAAGATTTGTATATTTCCTAAATAAATAAATAAATATTAAAAGGAAATGTTAGCATTCTATTAATATGAATCGAGAATTGACAGGATGGTGCTCAAGGCTCAAGGCTCAAGGCTCAAGGCTCAAGGCTCATAGCTCAGAACACCGGAACGCAAGCACTGTAAGGCAATTGCAGTCCCCAACTTTGTGGGCTAAGTAGTGAACATACTAATAGGGTAGCAAACGAATGCATTGTATTAATGGTGTATATATAGGTAAGGTAAGAAAGAAAGATAACACGTACGGATGCTTCGAAAAATAAAATAGATTTACAAATACTCGCTGTGCTTTTCTAACGTATCAAGATTGAGCTCTTCCAGACCTACCAAACGGTCGATGATCCGAATTACGGGGTAGCCCTCCAGAAGCACCAAAAAGACCCATTCCATTTGAGAATCTATTGGAATACGGTATTTCAGGATTCTAGGAACAAGAAAAATAGCCGTCTCAACAATGTGGATAGGCACCCATATAGCAGCAATGAACTTGTTGATCCAGTCGAAATTCTTCAAAACCGCTAAGTTGAAAATGTTATAGACAATTATACCTATTAAGACAATATCAAAAAATGATTTAGGATATTCAACTTTAGTTAATCTGATGTAACTTAAACCTCTTTTAGTAGCAGCGTCTTTACACATCTGCTTCAGGGCAGTCTTCACCTCATCCCAATTGGATGGAGAATCATTATCTTGAATCTGTAGTGAGATTGGTTTAAGTATTTCAAATTCCAAATCTTGGTGCTTGAAACTTATTGTCAAATGGTCTAATGTGATATCTTTCAATTTGATGTCCAACAACTTTGTAGAAATAGGAATATCGCCATAGACTAGAAGTAAATCTTCTAAGTTGTGCTTATAGCGTAAATTAAAATTTGAAAGGATTATGGCCTTCCCTGACATGGTTTTGAATTGTGTTGTGTAAAAAGTGAAAGTAGTTGTAACAATAAGCAATGAAAAAGTGTTGGGAGAGAAATAGGCATGACATAGAGACCGAAACAGAAACCGTTGGCTACGCGTCGATAATCTTTATCATCAGTCGATCGATCTACATTTTAGTTGAAGCCTACCTGGGTTCGATTCAACAACCCATCCGGTCCGTGCCAACCTAACTCAAGCAGAGCTTTAACTGGTTAAATATTTAACGTTTCAACACTATTTTTCCACCTAACATCATGTCTGCAGTGTATGTTCTTGCTATTTGTCACGAATACTTACCCTTCTTTTCCTGTTTAACTGCTACTAACTTTAAGTGTTCTGCATTTGTACCAGTGAAACAAACCCAAGTCTTGTCAAACTAAAGTTGCTAGACTGCCTTCGAAATGGAGACTCTACGAAACTTGATGAACTAGTAAAAATTTGTGAAAATACTTCAAATCCTCAATTGTCAAAATTAAAAGATCAATTGTTACATTATGCAGTTCAAGTTGGTCCATTATCAATTGTTGAATATATCACCAAAACCAATTTAGTTGATTCAATCAACATCCAAAATGAGGATGAAAATACACCTTTACATTTAGCTGCAATGTCTTCTAGAGCTGATGTTATTACCTTCTTAATGAATCAAGATTCAATTAATGATTGCATTGTCAACAAAGATGGTCATCAGCCAATTGAAAGCACCTCCAATATGGAAATTGTTCAATTGCTATCTGATCTCAGAACCAAGCATGTTGAAGTTAAAGCTAATGAATTAAGAAAAAGCTTTGAATCTAGAGATTTTAAAAACTTAGCAAAACTTTTAGGTGATCCCAGAACCAAAGAATTGTTGGATATTAATGGTACTGACCCTTTAACAGGTGATACCGTCTTATTAGAGTTCATAAAAAAGAATGACTTAGAAATGGTAAGGTTTATATTAAAGAATGGTGGTGATCCTTTCAAAAGAAATTTAAATGGTAAATTACCAGTTGATTCTGCGGTTACCCCGGTTATGAAAAAACTAATCAAGGATTCTTGTAATCAGCAAACAATGATTGATGCAACCAGTCTGGCTGGTGCAAATCAAGGTGCTCCAACTTTTAAAGGTTTTTTAAAAAAATGGACTAACTTCGCTAATGGCTATAAGCTAAGATGGTTTATTTTAGATGCTGAAGGTAGATTATCTTATTATAAATCACCTAATGATATTTATAATACTTGCCGTGGTATGATTCATCTTTCTAATGCAGAATTGAGAATGGACTCTTCTGAAAAATCCAAATTTGAAATAATTTTAAAAAATAGGAATGGTGGCTCTCCAGTGAAATGGCATTTAAAGGCTAATCATATCACAGAAACTAATAGATGGGTTTGGGCATTGCAAAATGCTATTAGATTTCAAAAAGATTTGGGAAAACAGCAAACACCTTCTCAGATACAACAGCAAAATCAACATAGAGTTAGATCTTCTGTGCCTGAAAATGATCAGTATCTCACTTTGGATCCCCACATGAGATCAGGCTCCACAACTTCCAATTTATCTGCTTCTTCTATGGACTCGGTTCCTTCTTCCGAAAAGACTAAAACTTCACTGTATAAGAAACCATTTAAGAAGGTTTCCAAATTGGCAAGAAGATCTCCAAACTCTACTATTGATACTAGTAATCCTGGTTTGAAGTACACTAATTTTGCTTCTGAACAAAAATGTAACGCATCTTCTGTCTCGCTTGTTGCTCCGACCATGAGAGATGATCAAATGAGTGTTCTGACCAAAGAAGAACTTTATCACGATTCAGAAGGTGAGGATGCCCCTTATGATGATGAAGATGAAGATGAAGATGAAGACGAAGTTGATAAAGAAGTGGAAGAATTAATGATTCATAAAAAGAAGCCTAACATTTCTCAACTTATTGTTATTAGAAATCAACTAAATATGGAATTAAACTCATTCAATGAATTTTTAAACAATGCAGATGATTCAATTTCTAAAGAACAATTAATTAATGTTTCCCAGAATATTCTACAAAATCTGAGCATCTTAATAGGAAAAGAAAATGAGATAATGGAAAAGAAGAGAATGAAGATAGATAAAGTATTTGAAAGACAACATGAAATATCTTCAATTTGGGAAAACTCAATTAAGCAATTAGAATTAGAAATTCAAGATCGTGAAGCGAAAATTTGTGTGTTGGAAGATAAGGTTAAGATATTGAAAAAATCTATCAAGCGTTCTATCGGTGATCCAGGCCCACTTTCAGCAAGATCTACTGTTATTGATATCCCTGAGCCTGCTGAAAAAGCCAAAGTTCTTGAACTGCCTGAAGATGAAGAAGTTACTAAGATCTTAGAAGAAGGGGACCAAACTGATGATGAATTTTTTGATGCTGAAGAAAGTGATGCTGGAATCACTGTTGGAGAACCAAAACATACCGTTAGTACTTCTTCTGTGATTGCTCCAGAGATTTCTATTGTCAACGAAGAAAAATCTAGTAATATTCTAGAATCCAAAGAAGTTACTGAACAGTCAACTTTAGTAACTGATGAGAAAGTTGGTGTTCCGCAGAAGAGTACAATGGTTGTTAATGGTTTTGAACTTAAGAGTAATGCTCAATTGAGTAGATACGGAAAGATAGTTACAGAATCTACATTCAAAGGTTATGAAGATCCTCTTAGAACTACATTAACTGAGGAAGATAATCGTCCTAAAATCTCCTTATGGGGTGTATTGAAATCATTGGTTGGTAAAGATATGACTAAGATGTCCTTACCTGTTTCATTTAATGAGCCAACTTCATTGTTGCAAAGAAACACAGAAGTAATCGAATACTCTGAATTATTGGATGAGGCTGCCACTATTGATGATTCTCCTTTAAGAATGGTTTATGTTGCTGCTTTTGCTGCTTCCGAATATGTTTCCACAGTTGGTAGAATTGCTAAGCCATTCAACCCATTGCTTGGTGAAACTTATGAATATGCTAGACCTGATAAAGGATACAGATGCTTTTTGGAACAAGTTAGTCACCATCCTCCTATTTCTGCATTGATTGCTGAAGCACCAAGCTGGTCTTATTATGGCGCTTCACATGTCAAAACTAAGTTCCTTGGAAGATCGTTCGACATTCAACATCTTGGTACTTGGTTCTGTGAGATTTATCCTCAAAATGGTGTCATTGATAAAAATGGTAAGAAAAGCGACATGGAGTTATATTCTTGGAAGAAATGTAATAACTCTGTTGTGGGTATTATTATTGGTAATCCTACTATTGATAATTATGGTGAAATGGAAATTAAAAACCATGTTACTGGTGACTACATGAATTTCCACTTCAAGCAAAAAGGATGGAGAGCTTCTTCAGCATATGAAGTTAAAGGTGAAATATACTCAAGAAATGGGGAATTAAAGTATACAGTTGGTGGACATTGGAATTCTAAGATTTATGCCAAAAGAGCTGATAGTGAAACAGCTGAGAAATTCCTAGTTTGGGAAGCTAACAAGAGAACTGATATGATGTTCCACTTAACCAATTTTGCTGCTGGTCTTAATGCTCCACAACCTCATCTATTACCTGTTTTACCTTGTACTGATACCAGATTAAGACCTGATCAAAGAGCTATGGAAGACGGGAAGTATGATTTTGCAGCTAGTGAGAAGAACAGATTAGAAGAAAAGCAGAGAGCTGCTAGAAAGAAGTTAGAAGATAGAACACAGAATTATGAACCTGAATTCTTCACAAAATCTTTTCATCCGTTAACAAAGGACGAATACTGGAAGTATAATGGTCGCTACTGGATTGATAGAAAAGAAGGAAAATTGAAGAACTACAGGGATATATTTTGATGTTATTTTATTTTATAACTTAAAAACTTTATTATTATTTTTTTACTTAGTTTTGTTTTTTTACTTAGTTTTGTTTTTTTGTATTTGATTATTCTTATTTTATTTATACATATACTATTTTATTTTTTTCTCCTTTTTCCTTTGGCCTTTTTGATTTTTTGATTTAAGTTTAAGTTATGCTATATCGTGTTAAATTATATAAAAAAAGGAATGCTAAAAAATGACTGAATGTAGAGTGTTTGTACATGATAGATTGGTTGAACTAGTAATTCATCTGCGGCTTGGAGATCTAAGTATTCTATTGCCATTTAGTTCTCTCGGACCTTTCAATTTATTTTGAGGCTGAAGTTGCTGCTGCATTAGTGGGTGCTGATTTTCCTTCATAGTTGCCTTATGAATTAACTGAGTTTTAATGTTAGAAGGTAAATCAGTCAAAATCTTATTCAACTGCATATCTAGAACGTAATTAAACTCACGCTTATATCTGTTTCTAATTTCTTCATTCTTGGAATTGATTATCTTACAGGTTTCTTCTAAATCCTTTTCATACTTCATCAAGCTCTTTTCAAAATTATTCAAATCGGCCTCTCTTCTCTTTAAAGCAAATTCATCTTGTCTGAGTTCCCATTCTTTCCTAAAAAATTTAAAAGATGAATCTTGTAAAAGTTGATTAACAGTTGCTCTTTCAGAGGGATCAACAATTAAGCAAGCATTGATTACCATTTTTAAACGATGAGAATAGTGAGGTGGTATATCAGTAAATGTACCAGCTTTAATCTTTTCTTGTAATGATAAGTGAGTCTTGGCCATGAATGGGGGTCTCAAAGAGCAAAGTTCATACATGACGCAACCTAAAGACCAAATATCGCAAACCGGATCGTAAGGTTGGTCCATTATAACTTCAGGTGGCATGTAATATGGTGTACCAACATACGTTTTTGCAAAGTCATTCTCATGTCTTAAACACTTAGCTAAACCGAAATCTCCCAGTTTAATTGAGTATCCATCACTTAGTAAAAATATATTATCTGGTTTTATATCTCTGTGTATCACAACTTGTAAATTGTCAACCTTTGAAGGCTGAGTCTCAGGTGTTGATTGAAAAACATTATTAACTCTTTCTATATCTACACCGTTATGACATTTGTATAAAGCTAATAAAACTTGAGTAAAGATTTGCCATAGTAAATTTTCAGGTAAAAATTCATCCTTTTCTTTGTAGGTCTTGATAACCTTGGATAAATCACCCCCATCACAATATTCCATATAAATGTGCAAAATTGAACTTTTTTCTAGGTCTTCATGGCCTAAGTATTCAACAATGTTAGCATGATGTAGTTCTCTAAGAATTTTGAACTCACTTGCCAACTGTCTTATCTCTTTATTGTTCATAGCCACATATGATATTTCTTTTCTAACATATATACGTTTATCTGACTTCCTCATAACTTTACGCACTGCACCAAAGGAACCTCTTCCTATCAATTCTAGGTCGACAAACTGGTCAGCAAAACTTGATGACATTGTGTAATAATTTCAAGATTCAAAGAAGCTCTCTATTAATAGTGGATAATATTATCAAATTGAATAACTTCGTCTGTAGCCAGCTGAAGACTTTATAAAACTTGGAGAAGTCCTATATTTAGATTTTAGCGGAGAAAGAGTTCTGATATAAAATCACAGCTGGCCTTAGGCAATGGGAATTTAGAAATCAATCATATTAATTGAACCATAACAAGTTAATTGTGCGGCGCTATATTTACAGTTTCTCGATTAGGTGATAGATGCGCCGCACGCCACTAGTGTTATTGCCACTTCATTGCGCCACTGAGAAAATTCGAAAACGCCAAAAAAAGTTTACTCTGTAGTGGCGAGTGAGATCTCAGTTTAAGTATGTGAGTGATCTTTCTTCCTTATCATATTAGAAGAATACATGACTTTCTTCAAGCATTCCTTTATATTGTAACTCCAGACTTTTTTTGAACATTTAACTAAAATGGTTAATAAGAGAAGACCAAAGAAGACTCGTGGTTTACATTATAAGAAGTATGTTTATGGTACTCAAAAAATAGAGGAAAATGGAGACTTACAATCGGATTTAGAAATCCAAAGATCAACAACTACCCCACAGAAACCTAGAAAAATAGAATACACTGAAGAATGGTATGGGATTGAATGGCCTGTATCCAGGTTTGTCAAGATTGATGTTTTAAAAGTTGCTATTGCAATAGAGAAAGGATTTGAAGTTAAATCAATAGATGATCCAACTCAACCCATGAAATTACCTTACGAATTAATTATCGAAGTTTTACTAAGAACTGACGAGCCAGCATGTTTAAATCATTTATTAATAAATAAGGCAATTTATTATATGCTTTTGCCTAAACTATATGAATGCCCTGAGTTGTCAAGTACGAACTTTTTAAAGTTTGTGGATGCAATTTCAATACCATCAAATAGAAAAAAATTCAGTCATTATGTAAAGGTGTTGGATTTATCGCAAATTATTCAAAGTGGTAAAAATTCCTATGTTTCAAAGTTATTAAGAAGATTCTCATCATCATTAGAAGTTTTTATTTCTTCACAAACCGGGTTTGGTGTATCGCCCTTAGTCAATTTAAGGCTTTGTTCAAATTTAAAAGTGTTGGATTTAAGATTAGTTTCAGAGACTGTTAATCTAAAAGAGATGTTTCATGCCATTTCGATATTAAACAAATTAGAACAGTTTTCATTTCCTAGATCATCAATGACATGCGAGAATTTTGAAATTGAATGGCCTGAAAATTTATGGTTTTTAAGAATTCAAGGTGGTATATCGAATGAATTCATCACCGGATCTTGGTTCCCATCCACAATCACGAGTTTAGAATTATCATATTGTCCTAACATAGATGGAGATTCGGTTAATGACTTATTGATGAGAATAGGAATGAATTTGAAAAAATTATCGATTTTTTATCCAATGCCCCAATTAAAGGAAAATTCCATGGACACTATATTTCTATACTGCCCTAATTTGACTTATTTATATGTTAATATTGAATATATAAGCAAAGAAATTTTTGATGATGACTTGTTGCCTATATCATATGGTGGTGTAAGACCATTGAAGTCACTGATTATTGATTCTTCAAGATTACTAGGACGTAGTAAATTACACCCTGATGATTTACTTATAGCAGTTTGTGAGGGAAGGCTACCCAATTTGAAGCGGTTGAAGATCAGTCAATTGTTAGGATGGAATTTTGATGATGATGATGTCCAGCTATTAATTAGTGAGTTAGAAGATAGAGATTGTTCATTGTATACGATTTGAGTTAGTTTGATTCCAAAACATTTTTTACTTGCATTCTGTTTTTTAATATTTTTGTTGTTTTTTATATAAATAATTTTTGTTCATGCATTTGTTTCCTGTTTTGTTTTGTTCTGTTCCTTATGTTTTCTCTTTCTTTCATGTATTATAGTGCATTTCCCCTGTCAATACCCTATGCTAAGTTATGTGTTACGTCTATATCATTTTCTATTTAATATTTTATTATTAATTTTCTATTACTAATTTATCGATATTTATTTTATTCAGGCATTATACAAAGTAAGAACGAAATAGAAAAACAAGCACAACTATAAACTTTTATTCATAAACTTCTTTCTAGCAAAAGCCATCCAAAACTTACTTGGTTTATCATTTGAATCGGCATATAATCTTTGAATCAATCTTGACGCTAGTTCTTGTCTAAATTGGGCCAAATATTGTCTCAAGAACAAAGCATCATTTCTGTCAGAAGGAGACAAGTATAAAGAGTTCAAAGGAAAACGGACATCACCTGGAATTGAGAAATCATCTAATGACAAGTTAGTCAAGGTTTTAATAGCTTCACTTTTAGTTGATCTTGTGTTAATTGTATTCAAGCATTGGGAAATGTACAAGATTCCATAAATTAAAACACGATCAGCAGGGCCTTTGATCTCAAAATTCTTGAAAAAGATGTTTACTCTGAATAGATCTAGAATTTCGTCTATAATATCGTAATCCGATGATGGATAAGCTGGACCTTTGAAAGATGTTCTTAGTGGCAACACGGCCATGTCACCAACAAGTCTTATATCTTCAGAAGTTTCTGCTAGGAAAGTGGAGTTACAGGCAGGCATTTGTATGAATTGAATAAGTTAAGAAGGTAAAACTAGTATAAAAGATATTGAAATGGAAATGGAACTAGCTAAATTAATTGATAATGCTGTTCACGTCTCGCAAGCTTTAGATCATCCCAGCTCAACTTGCTCGCCCCAAATATAAGGTGCACGGGTGTATGGCTATCTCGGCTCGGCTTTTAAAATATCTATATAGATTAGTGGCGAAGCTACATTAGGAAAATGGAAACAAATTTGATGCCTAAAAATGGATAGATCAAATACTAGACGAAACAAAATAAAGCAAAGTAAGTAAACATTTACTAGGGATAGGGTATGGTGGTATAATATGGAGGGAAAGCAGAGTATGACCCGGTAGTCAGTAGTGTATGCCATCATATGACAGAGTATTTCATATCAGTCCGTAGCAAAGCAGACCGAGTTTTCATTTCCGTGAGAATTTCAGCTTTAACTTTAGTTTCGGCCTTTCTGATCAAACTTTTGACTTTAAAACCTCCATCTTCACAAAGCCACCACCCTACAAATCCAATTAGAACCAGTATACCCAGGACCACAAAGATCAACCCTTGTATCTGTCTCCTGAATTGTGTTTGTCTTGCCCCGTTTTCCTTTCTGCCTACTTACCAAGGAACTAAGGACCTGCCACTCTGATTCACCAACTGACAATTTCGATTGCGATTCCCAATTGAAGCTGAACCTTCAAAAAATTTATAATCAATCCTACTTCTACTTCCATTTAGATCTTCTGGTGACCTATACCGGATCCTCTTTGCACAATCTTGATTGACATTAGACTAGTCTAACTAGCGTCGCCTCTCCTTCCCTGCTGTTCTATTTCTGGTTGTTTATTCATTGTTCTCTTCCATTATGGCCAACCCTTCAGACTTGAACTTCATTCCCTCCCAGCGTCATCAGTTGAACCCTCCCAGAATACCCTCCAACCAGCGGGATGACACCTTAAGACAGCAGCTTATATACCCTCAACAGCAGTCTCCCCTGAACAACATTCCTCCTTTGCCTCAACCTCGTAATCGTACCCAAAACCAGACGCAAAACCAGCACTTTCAGCAAACTCAACCTCCAAACCAGCAAAGGTTCTACTCTGATAGATTTCCTAACCAATATCAAGAACAACAACAACAACAACAGTATCAGCAGCAGCAGTATCCTAATATGATCAATCCTATTAATCAACGTCAGCAACAGTACAGAAGTGTTTCCGTTCCTATCCATCCGTCTCAACAACAAGTTTATCATGAGCAACAACAACAACAGCAAAGCCAACAAAATCAACAAATTAATATGGGAACTAACTCTAACAATAGTCAATATCCTTCTTCTCAACGTTTACCTCAACAGCAGCAAACCAGAGTACCAATTCCTCTTCCTCAACAGCAACAAACTAGAGAACCAATTCCTCTTCCTCAACAGCAACAAACCAGAGAACCAATTCCTCTTCCTCAACAATTGCAACAATGTAATGCACCAAATCTACACAATTCTCAAACTTCTAATCTAAGTTCTGTTCCTCCTCTACATAGTAGAACCACTTTGTCTACTCCTTCGACTCGTGCATATGTTCCGGCAAGTCAGACTGGTCAAAGAGTTTCATTTGTTGGAAGCCAGAAGAGAACTGTATCTTTACCTCCTATAGCAACTCAAGAGGCTGTCCCTCAAAGATTTTATCAAAAGTCACCAATTAACTCCCCCCAACATACTCAATATCATCAATCACTTGCAGGTGCAATTCCTTCACAACAATCACAAGCACAGCAATCCTCAAAAAGTCCGATACTTCGACAGTCTTTCTCTTTTTTGAGGGGTTCTCGGAATCAGTCTTCAACCTCTTTATCTGATCAATATCATTATAATAATAACAATAATAATGCTTCCTCTTCAAGTACAGCTAGTAGCAATCAAAATGTTAAAGACCTAGAAAAATATCATTCCTCTAGTAACAAAGCAATGTCAAGTGGTGGTAGAATAATACCTCAAAAAACTGATATAACTTTAAGTTCTAATGAGATCCCGAAGAAGTCAAGATCGTTATCTTCAATAACAAGAAGAGTTGCTTCAACTACTTCTTTAAGATATTCTGCTGATAAAGATAAAATTTATTCTTTGACGTCAATGGGCTCGATTGGTTCAAAGGCTGTAATGGGACATTCTTCTTCAACAAAAAAACCTTATGTTTATCCTGCTGTTTTATCAAGAGTTGGTAGGGCTTTCAAAGAAAGAATTCAATTAGGCTCTTGTTATAAAAATGGTTTAGAATATAGAAATGCCTTCACTGGTAGTGATGCTGTCGATGCTATTGCTAGAATAATAAGAACTTCTGATAGAAATTTAGCTTTGCTATTAGGTAGATCGTTAGATGCTCAAAAGTTCTTCCATGATGTTACATATGAGCATAGATTAAGAGATTCAAGTAATGAAGTTTACGAATTTGACGAAGAAGTTTACAATCCATACAACTCAACTACCAATTCCGGTGGTTACATTAATAGACATAATTCGGTGGCAAGTGAAATTGTTGAAGAAGATGGTTCTACTTCTCCACCAGCTAATTCGTCTCCTAATTTGAATAATTCCACAAATAATAATAATGGCCAAAATGCTGATATACCTGTTTGTGGTGTTTTTACTCTATTAACTGAATGTTATTCTCCAACCTGTTCAAGAGATAATCTATGTTATAGTATTGCTTGCCCAAGAAGATTAGAGCAACAAGCAAGGTTAGGTATGAAAGCTGGTGGCCTGGCAAGATCAGATTCTAGAATTTCCATAGGAGCACAAGAGGAACAAAAAGCCTTTTGGCAATTGACAGTTTCGAAGAAAATTTTAGAATCATTAGATAAGGATGCAATTAAAAGACAAGAGTGTATATTTGAAACAATTTATTCAGAAAGAGATTTTGTTAAAGATTTAGAATATTTGAGAGAATTTTGGATCAGACCATTATCTGAAACGAAAATCATTAAAGAAAATGAACGTGAACACTTTGTTAATACTGTTTTCTATGGAATTAATGAAATTTGGGAAATTAACTCAAGATTTGCGGAAGCCTTGACTAAAAGACAACATGAACAGTCTGTTGTAAGGGAAATTGGCGATTTATTTTTGGAATTCATACCGAAGTTTGAACCTTTTATTAGATATGGTGCTGGCCAAGTCATGGGTAAATATGAGTTTGATAGACAAAAAAGACATAATCAATTTTTTGTTAGATTTATTGATGATACATCTAATAGAGTTGAATCTAGAAGATTGGATGTTTCTTCTTATTTATCAAAGCCAACTTCAAGACCTGCGAGATACCCTCTACTGTTGAAATCCATTAGAGATCACACCGATCCAAATTCGAAGGATTATACCAATTTAAATAAGGCTATGGAAATGTTGCAAAAAATGTTGACTAGAATTAATTATGAAACGGGTAAAGCTTCCGATAGATTGAATTTATTCTTATTAAAACAAAAATTAGTTTTCAGACCGGGTGAATTAGTTGATCTAAAGCTGACTTCTGAAAACCGTAAATTACTATACCAATGTGTTTTGAAGAAACGGAACTATCAAGATAAAGAAAGGCAAGGGGAGGTTCAAGTTTATTTATTTGATCATGCTCTATTATTTGTTAGAATTAAAATCATTAATAAAAGAGAAGTTTACAGAGTTTATCAAAGACCAATCCCATTGCCTTTATTGTTTGTTTCTTTGTCTGAAGAAAGCCCATCACTGAAACAAATCAAGAAATCAGCCTCAACTGGTTCACTGACTGGTTCGACCTCTTCATTGTTAATGAAAGATCAATTGAATACAACTTTACCATTGGCGTCAACTTCTGCTAAATGTCCAATTTCGTTCACTTATATGGGTGGTAATGGTTATGATCTAACATTATACGCAACACCAGCAATTCAAAGAATGTTGATTGAAAAATTAGAAAATCAAACAAGAAAAATGATCGATGACAACGACGTTTTCACTTTAACTCCATTAAGTTCTAAGTTCTTTGATACAAGTAATAAAATTAACTGTGTCGTTCCGTTTGATGGTGGTAGAAAATTGTTATACGGTACTGACGCAGGTATCTATGTCAGTGATGTTAAAGTTAACAATGAAGGCGGTTCAAGAGTTGTTTCTCAACCAACTAAAATCATTAGCAAGATTAATTTAATCCAAGTTGAAATTTTAGGTGAATATCAGATGTTACTAGCATTAAGCGATAAAAAGTTGTTGTATTGGCCTCTCGATGTTTTAGATGGAGGTGGTGATCCATTCAAGAATGCTAAGCTGGCCAAAGAATTGATGACCCATGTTTCTTTATTCAAGGTTGGTGTTTGTTCAGGCAGAATGCTGGTATGCGCTGCAAAATCGTCTTCTAACCTGATTAGAATTTTTGAACCAATTGATCCAATTAATCAAAAGAAACAAAAGAAAAAGTTCCAGAGCGAACATAAAGATGTCAGTTTCAATTCTGAACCAGTTTCAATTAGTTTCTTAAAGACAAAATTGTGTGTTGGTTGTTCCCGTGGTTTTGAAATAGTTTCATTAGAAAATAACGTTAAAGAACAATTATTAGATCCTGCTGATACTTCCTTGGATTTTGCAATTGGAAAAGAGGGGTTGAAACCCTTAGGAATTGACAGAATCAATTCTGATTTCTTGTTATCATATTCATCTTTTTCATTTTTCATTAATCATAATGGTTGGAGATCTAGATCCAAATGGATTGTTCATTGGGAAGGTGTTCCACATGCATTTGCATTATGGTACCCTTATTTATTAGCATTTGATAATGGCTTTATTGAAATCAGACATGTTGAATCGGGTGAATTGTTAAGAGTTATTGTTGCCGGTAACATTAGATTTTTACATTCTTCATCTCAAGAAATTCTATACGCATATGAAGATGAAAGGGGTTACGATGTTGTTGCTTCTCTAGATTTCTGGGATAAAACCAAGAAAAACAGAAGCAGAGCTGGTACTGTCAACATTTCATCTGGTAACCTGAGTGCTATACAACCTCAAGAAACTACCTTGATTTAATATATTTATTCTCTTGTCCTGCTTTAGTAATTGATATATTAAGATTTTTGTTTTTCTTTATTCCGGTTTAATTCTATTTTCACTTTTAATATTTTTATTTCCATTTTTTATTATTCTTTATATCTTTCGTTATTGGGATTTTCATTAATTAATTTTACTTTTTACATGGTTACAATAATTTAAAATATTTTCCAATTCTCTTTTTACCTAGCACTACATTGTTATTTTTCTTTCTACTTTTAAAAACATACATTTTTATAAAACAAAATTCTTTCATATTTTTATTTTCGATTTCGTCAAGTATAATTTTATTGCTTTAATTTTGTTTTGTTAGTTTAAGTTTATTTCCCAGCTCCACCCTCCATCATCCCATTTCCAGGAACCATTCTGATTGATTCTTTACCAATTTTCTTACTTGGTTTTGTATTCTGCTCTACGATTTTTCTTCACTTTTCTCTACATAGTTATGTTATGCCATTTATAATACTGATTTGTTCTATATTTGTTACTGGATATTGACATCGATAAACGCCATTTATTAGAGTTATGAAGGGCAGCTATAGCTACGAGCCGCGCATGCTCTATTTTCTAGCGGAAGGTTCAATGTTCAAAATCAAAACTAACAGACAGGCAAATTCGATTAGTCGTAAATAACTTTTAATAGAACCATAGTTTTCACGTCTTACTGAAAGCTGGTTATCATACAGCCACCACTATATTCAATTAGAGACAAAACTTATAGTATGCCGATTCAGACTGATCCACATCAGGCTGATTCAGACGACCAAATAGATCATCAAATGGACCCATCTTATGATTTATTAAATACCACTACAACAAAGGAGAGGCATGGATTCAGTGTGGATGAAGAAACACTAATTCAACTAGCTAATAATTACCGGTCTCACTGGGACATGAAAAGAAACACAACAAACGGTAACCCATCTCCTGAAGACGAAGAACACAAAATATTGGACTGGAAAGCTCAACCACATAAGAAAAAGACCACTCTGGGTGCTTTAGTTCTTTGCTTAAATATAGGTGTACCTCCTCCTGAAGCTGAAGCTGAAAAGTACTTAGAGCATCCTAAAATCGAAGCATATATTAATCCAGATGTTTATTATCAATACGGTAAAAAAGCATTGGCTGACATGGGTGCAAGTTTGGCCAAAGCCTATGAATTACAATCCTCAAGAACGAAAATCAAGCAATGTTTAGATCCATCAGTTGAAGATCTAAAACGATTCTGTATTAATTTGCGTAGGTCAGCTAAAGAAGATAGAATACTGTTTCATTATAATGGCCACGGCGTTCCTCAACCTACACCCTCAGGTGAAATCTGGGTCTTCAATAAAGGTTTTACTCAATATATACCTGTTAGTTTATACGATTTACAAAATTGGGTTGGTGCACCTTGTATTTATATGATTGATTGTTCTGCAGCTGGTAATGTGATTGAGAATAATAAACGGTTTATACAGAAGAGAATAGACGATGAAGCTAATCAAAGAGGCGATCCAAACTGTCCTTCTCCTATCGGCTCATATATTGAATCTTATCAATTTGGTGCTTGTGGATCAGATGAGAACTTACCTATTGATCCAAGTTTACCTGCTGATATGTTTACATGCTGTATGTCGACACCTGTTCATATGGGCGTTAAATGGTTTGTTAAAACTTCTCCATTAGCAGAAAATAGAGGGTTTGAACAATTGTTCTGTAAAGATGGTGAAATATACGTTCCTGGTGCTTCAAGTGATAGAAAGACCCCATTGGGTGAATTAACTTGGGTTTTTACCTCTATCACTGATACTCTAGCATGGACCACATTACCTAGACCAATGTTTAGAAAATTATTCAGACAAGATTTAATGGTTGCTGCTTTATTCAGATCTTTCTTGTTAGCTAAGAGAATAATGCCTATGGTTGGTTGTCACCCTATATCTGATCCCCCATTACCAGATGTGAGTGAACATCCATTGTGGGATTCTTGGGATAACGCAATTGATGAATGTCTAACACAATTACTAAAACACAAAGAGGCAAATCCGAATTATGTATTTCCAGAAGATGAAATTGATGCTCCATTATTTCAAGGGGAGATTCCACCGCAAAATAGACCGAATGTTCAAAGACAAAAACAGCAGCAGCAGCAACAACAACAACAGCAACAGCAACAGCAACATCAACAGCAACTGCAATTGCAACTACAGCATAATGGTGCTATGTCTGAAGGTATGAATTTGCACAAAGAAAAAGGCATTTTACAATACGAAAATCTATCTTATTTTGAGGAAAACTTAAATGCTTTTGATTTATGGTTACAACATGGTTCCCAAACTAAAGAAGCACCTTTCCAATTACCTGTTATTCTTCAAGTTTTATTGTCACAGGCGCATAGAATAAGGGCTCTTACTTTACTTTCACAATTCTTGGATTTAGGCCCATGGGCAGTATATTATTCTCTAGGTATTGGTATTTTCCCTTATATTTTAAGACTACTACAGAGTCCAGCTGCTGAATTAAAACCCGCTTTAACTTTTATCTGGGCAAGAATTATGGCTGTTGAATATAATCATGCTCAGAATGATTTATGCAAAGATAAATGTATCAGCTATTTTATTACATTATTAAATAATCCAAACAGACCAAATTCATTCAACAATAAAGATAGAGAAGTGAATTACGAAGAACAGAAAGCTATGTGTGCTTTTATATTAGCAATGTTTGTCCATGAAAATGAAGCTGGAAGAAAATTATGTTTCTCAATCGAATTAATCAAAACTTGCATGCATTATATTGAAAATTCAGAAACACCAATAGTAAGACAATGGTGTACTTTATTAATTGCAGAATTATTGGCTGATAATCTTGAAGGTGTTTTTAAATTTACTGAGGCTGGACTAACTGAGAGATTATTAAATCTGGAACAACCTATTCCTGAAGTTTATGCTTCAATAATTAGAGTTTTCAGTAATATTATTTTTGTTCCGATTGAAAACATAGATCCTACTCACGCAGAAATTAAAGATTTATTGAAAGAACAAGACTGTAAAGTTGTCTTCAAAATATTGGATTCAGTTAATGATGGCTCTCCATTAATTAGAAGGGAAATTATTTGTTTGTTTAGTCGTTTTGTTATGAAATATATTCAATTTTTCCTTGTTAGTGCTTTCAGTCAATTAGAAGAAGAAATTACTCTAGTTGATAATCCTGGTTCTATTAATGATGTTAGAAAAGCCTCTCCTGCTTATGGATCTGTCTTTTCTTGTGTTTGGAAAGCATTGCTTATTTTAAGTGAAGATTCACATTCTGAAGTTAAGGACTATGCCCACCAGGTTGTAGATTATGTGTTCTTGAAATTAAATGATAGTCAGTTAGGTGATGCCTTTGTTGCCATGGAACAGTATTTATTACAGAAGAGATCGGGTCCAGCAGCTGAACCTAGTGATACATCGATCACTTTGAAACAATTTGGTGTACCTGTTTCTCCTAAACGTTATGCTACAACTGGTGGCACAAGACTATTACGTGGTCGTACACGTATACAAAGACTACAATCGACTAATTCATTGCCTCCAAAAGATCCGGCTCCTGTTGAAACGACAGCAAGACACATTCGTACTTCTTCAAGTTCTTCCGATGTTTCAATCACAAGTAAATTGTTGACCAAGATTTCATTACCAAACCTTCTAAAGGGAATGGGATTTGGTGATGGTTATAATGGCGATGATACTTCAAGCATACGTAAATTCAATTTATTAAGTGGTGTTGCCTCTAACAAACCTGATTATGGTGACGCTCCTACACCTCGTGTTCCTAATTACCGTAAACCTGAAAGAGTATATGGCAATCCAGTGTTACCATTGACAAGTGAATTTTTTAAATATAGTGCTGAATATTTCCAAGAACCACAGATCAATGAGAGTGAACCAGATTTAGATGGAAGTGAAGATTATGTTAAAAGAATGTGGAAGAAGAATAGAAATGATAGTATTATTCTTGAAACGCAAGCCCAAAAGAGTTTAGCGTTGACAGGAGATTGGAATAATGAAATCACTACGTTAGATAATAAGTCTCCTCCTAAGTTACTGAAATTTACACAGTTCGATGAATTTTTAGTTACTACAGATGAAAGAGATAATATCACTGTATTTGATTGGAGAAATCAAAAACAAGTTTCAAGATTTTCTAATAGCAATCCATTTGGTACTAAAATTACAGATTTACAGTTGTTGAATGAAGATGATACACCATCTTTATTAACTGGGTCGAGTGATGGTGTTATTAGAATTTACAAGAACTTTCATGATGTGTCACAAGTTCAATTATTAACTTCATGGATGGCGTTACCTGAAATGAGACCTTCAGCTGTTTCAATGGGTATCATTAGTGAGTGGCAACAAAGCACAGGATTGTTATTAACTACCGGTGATATTAAGTTTATTAAAGTTTGGGATGCATCGGTTGAAAAATGTGTCTCTGATATTCCACTAGTTTCACCATATCAAGTCACTTCATTAACGTCAGATCAAGTTGAAGGACATATAGTTGTTGCGGGCTTCCAGGATGGTTCAATTAATGTTTACGATAGAAGAATGGATGCTAGAACAAGCAATGTCAAATCATTTAACTCTTCAAAGATGGTTAAAATGACGTGGAGGCCATCAAAACCTAAAGATCCTCAAGAATTCAGAAAGGCCAATGCTCCAATTAAGAATGTTCATATGCAAAGAGGTGGTACTAGAGAGTTATTATCTGGGTCAGCAAGTGGTATTGTCCAATTATGGGATATTAGAATGAAAGATCCTGTTTCCAGATTCAACGTATTTGAAACCAATATGACCACTTCATTAATTCATGAACATGCACAAGTTTTTGCATGTGCTTCAAGAGAAATCGATTTCTACAGCACTAGTGGAGAATTGCTATCTACCATTGGTAAAGGAGCTACTGGTTACGTGAACTCAATGGCTTTACATCCTCATAGAATGATGTTTGCCACTAACTATAGCCAATCTTCTGAAATATCTGTTTATGAATGTCTTGATAATAAGATTAATGATATGATTTACCTGTGACTTACTGAGTTTTTCTAATTTATTTTTTGTATAATATACTTCAGTTTCTGACTAGTTCAGTTGTAAATCCTGTTCTCCGAACTCATCTCCGAGAATGACTCGGCGTTCACTTTCGCGTAGTTCTTGAAAAATTCAGATTTCGATTTATACCTACAAAGAGAGGTTTGCCTTTTTTCTACTTTAATAGCTTCAAACATACTAGAGACAGTCACATATACACCTCATTTATCACATTACCTAGATAGATCTTTTAATAGAGAGACTAGACATCAGAAGCTGGTCCACAAATTGCCTACTCAATCTATATTTTTTCCCCAGATCATATTAATAATAAATCAACTTTAATCTCTTCAAAACCAAAAATAGTCATGTCCATGTCTTCAGAAATAGCTGCTCCTATCGAAGAGCCAAACGATATAATAATACATAACTCAAATCCACAAATTATAGGTGACCAGAAAATACCCAGCCAACAACAATTACTGATCAACAAACAATCATCAACTACGAAAAGTCGAGGTTCGGATATAACGTTGTCACAAAGAATGATAAGTGCTTGCACTGGAGCCTTTCTTACTTCATTAGTGGTGACTCCTTTTGATGTGGTTAGAATAAGATTACAACAACAAGAACTTTTATACCCTTCTGGCCTTAAAAATTCAACCGAGTGCTGCCGTAAAGTGTTTTGGGAGGGTGAACCAGCAAAAGCAGCAGATACATTTTGCAAATCGAATACAACTTGTGTTCAAGAAGTTAAAATAAATGGTACTTTTTCAGGAATATCTAAAATTGCTACCAATGAAGGTGTTCCAACCTTATATAGAGGTCTAACGTTAACATTACTGATGGCTGTTCCTTCCAATGTCGTTTATTTTAGTGGGTATGAATTTCTAAGAGATTCTTCACCATTATCTAGCAATTATCCAATTTTAAATCCTTTGTTATGTGGTGCCATAGCTAGAGTTTTTGCTGCCACAACTGTTTCACCCTTAGAATTAATTAAAACTAGATTACAGGCTGTTCCAGCTCAATCATCTTATCAAAAATCATCAGATATAATGAAGATGGTTTTACAAAATTCATTGGCAGAAATTAAATCAAATGGTATATCAAGTGCTTTTAAAGGTTTGGAATTAACACTTTGGAGAGATGTTCCATTCAGTGCAATTTACTGGGCTTCATACGAATTCCTTTCTAAAGAATTAAAGAAAACAGAAATGTTTAAAGAATCAATAGATCAAGAATCAAGTCTTAATTCTGTTGTTTTTACAAAATCTTTTTTAAGTGGTTCAACTGCAGGGTTGATTGCTGCTGTTTTTACTAATCCATTTGATGTCGGTAAAACTAGAATGCAAGTGTCGTTAGATGACTCAAAAAAAATGGGCAGCTTATCCTCTCTAAAGCCTGTTGTTAAAGAACCAATGTTCAGATATATGTTCCAAATTTACTTACATGAAGGTATAAGTGCACTATTTGTTGGTCTACTCCCTCGTTGTTTAAAAATATCACCTTCTTGTGCTATAATGATTTCCTCT
Organism: Ambrosiozyma ambrosiae; assembly: GCA_003705185.2. Classification (NCBI taxonomy): domain Eukaryota; kingdom Fungi; phylum Ascomycota; class Pichiomycetes; order Pichiales; family Pichiaceae; genus Ambrosiozyma; species Ambrosiozyma ambrosiae. The sequence continues at coordinate 39,595 of PPHU02000041.1, read as the reverse complement.
TATGAAGTCAGTAAAAGATTTTTTGCTGACATAAAAAATAACGCTTAATGAACCGCAACTTCAACACCTGTAAATATATAATCCTACTTTTATCATATTCCTGCTTAATTTAATTTATTCTACTTTATTTTATTTTATTTTATTTTATTTTATTTTATTTTTTATATTTGCCTACTGCTACGTAATTTAATATATGGGTTTATTAAATCAAACTTCGAATTTCAATAAAGGTAAATGGCCAAAAATCTAATAACTATACAAAGAACTAATAATAAGAAAACGATATAAATAAAGAAATATATATATTAATAATTAGCAAAACACAAATTTTACAAAATTCTATTGACTCCAAATATTTGTCTCATTCAGTTTGGAACGTATGAGACTAGGAACTCTAACAGAGTATTTACCAGGCAGAGAGATGCTTTGCGAAGAGTCTGGACGTTGTTCATTAATCAAAGTGTACTTTTTACTGTGATTACTACCGACATTATATGAACAGTTTTCCAAGTGTCTAGGTTGTCCATCTTTAGAAGCAAACATTTCGCATTCTGGGCATTTTGAAGCAGGCTTTTTGATAATATTATTGATATTCTGATGTTGATCATTTTCAGCAATAGGTTTAATAGAGTTTGAGATAGCAGGTTGAATTTGTTCATTTGGCATAATCTTTGGATTTAAATAAGAAGTAGCTTTGTTCTTTCTACTGCTAAGAGCAGGATTGGAAACAAATAATTCATTTTCTTTATTTTCAGAAGTGATTCTTGAACTAACTGGTTGAATCTTGTCTGAATCGTTATTACCATCCATCATATAAGCCTTTCTCAGATTAAACATTACATCCGTATTCAAATATTCAAAAAAATCGTTACAACCATTCTTCAGCTCACCAGAATTACTTTGTAAACTTAAAACATAATCAACTAAGGAACCTTTTAATGATGTATTGATAGATCTAACTAGTTGTTCATAAACAACTTCAATGGTCACTTGTAATTCTTCCAATGCTTCCTTTGACAAACTAGTGGCTTGATTTTCGCCATTTTTTCTTTCTTGCTCTCTCATATGTTTGAAAGTTTTAAGTCTTTTTTGATGTAGCTCGGTAGCTTTGATTTCTCTTTGTGAAACATGATTTAATTGTAGATTGATAGCTTCTTCTTTTCTTATTAATTCCTCTTGTTTACTATTCTGGCTTTCAATAACTCTATTAAATTCAACCAAAATTGATTTGTTTTCTTCACTTTGTAACTTTTGAATCCAATTTGCCATACTAACTAATAATTCATGTTTTCTTTTCAAAACTTTCTTTTCAGCGTTAATAACTTTACGTAGTTTATAACTTACTGAGGCAGCACTTGGAGTATCAGGAGATTTAGCACCAATATATTCTAATGTTTTAATAATAGGAGTAACAAAATTAGCAGCAGGATTTATTGATTGATATGAACCCATCACTGAAGTGGAGTTCAGTGATGATAGTGCTGGATTTGGTTGATTGTTGTTGCCATTATTGAAATTAGAGGAGTTCTGTAAAGGGCTTGAATGAAGGGACGTTGAAACTTCCATGGAATATTTTGGATTCATGAACATGAGTAAAGATATTGGATTTATAGTATAAAGAAAGGTTATTTGAGTTATAAATAAAGTAGAAAGAAGAGAGAGGAATCTCTTTGTAATGAATGGTCGAATTAGGCGCCAAATAAGATGCTCCCACGAAACAAGAGCACTCAGTCGTTCTCAGTCGTTCTCACTCACTTATATTCGATTGTATGTACTTCTGCGGGTGGTACATTCATATCATTCTATATAAGAGTCCTAATAGTTATGAATAAAGATAATATACTGATATGATTTAGTAGATTGAACTATATGGGTGGTTTACTGTTTTATTATAACATATAGTTGGAATAAATATAGATCATCACACAACAGTAGGCACTCCAGGTACAAAAAATTGATCAAAGAATAATGAATATTGTTAAATATGGAAGTGATTCCAACATTCAACTTTCAAGTTTTTTCTTAAATGAAGCTAGAATTGACATTTTGGTAGACCATATTGAACTTTTGGTAGCCGAACGTGAAACAAACTAAAATCTTTTAAGGAACAAACTTCTTAAAACATACAGCGACGCGCCGATTATGACTTTACGTCGATGGCGGGTTTTATTTTTATTAAGTATCTTCAATCAATCAATCTAGTTAGTTTTTAATTGATATAATGGCTTTCTGGAAGTTATTTAACCTAACTACAGACTACTACGTCCAATAATATCTCAATATAACAACAACGATACGATATCATGTCATCTGAACTGGATTGGTCAAATATTCCAAAGGATTTATGTCCAGTTTGTAAAACTGATAAATATCTTTCTCCAGAGATTCAATTCAAAATCAATCCGGAGTGTTATCATAAAATCTGCGATTCATGTGTTGATAGATTATTTTCACTTGGTCCTTCTGAATGTCCTTATCCAAATTGTAATAAAATTTTAAGAAAGAATAGATTTAAGACTCAAATATTTGATGATATTGTGGTTGAAAAGGAATGTGATATAAGGAAGCGTGTTATTAGTATCTATAACAAAACTGAACCCGATTTTAAAACTTTAGATGAATATAATGAATATTTAGAAGAGATTGAAGAGATAGTTTATAACTTAACCAATAAAATTGATGTTGAAACCACAAATGAAAGATTAGATGAGTATTCAATTATTAATAAACAGTCAATTGAATTAAATAATTCAAGACAAGATCAAGAATATGAAAAACATATTAAACTTAAGAAGCTTAAAAGACTACTTAAAATTGATAAAAATAAGCTACTAAAGGAATTACAGGAAGCAAAGGACAAATTAAAAAAGCAAAAAGAAAAAGAAAAAATCGATAAATTACAAAATTCATCGAATAGTAATGCTGCTGATAATATTATAAAACAAATTCAAGATTCCATACCTGATTTAGAAGTGGTATACCAGAAAAAGATAGAGGAGCTCGAAAAGAGTTTTGAATTACAAAAAGATGCCATAATGAAGGGTCATGATCATCTAGTAAAGAAAGAAAAGGAAGCACCGATCATACCGTTTACCCCATTCAATGGTGACCGTTTACTTGAATTGCCTTATAGATTTGATGCCGATCGTTATAGAGACCCTTATTTATTGAAATTAACAGCTAATGTTCAATATTCAGCTTCCGGTTTTAAGATTGAACAGTACTTCGAAAGATCGTTAAGTAGTGCATTCACTGGATTGGATTGTATAATTGAGGATGAAAAGATGGAAATTTAAAAACGTTTGTGTTTTTGGTTATTAGCATAGAAACTCTGCATTTTTTTATATAATATTTAAAAACCTGTAATATTACGATTTAATGCCTTATACAGCTTAGGTTTGTGAATAATAAAGAGTCTCAGACCACCTAAGTATTTAGCGAATAGATCTATGAGCCAGATTTCTTCAGAGATTTTTTAATCTTTACTTCTTTCTTGATCATCAGAACAACTTCTTCACACTATCAGCAGCAATTACAATATGACCGAAACGGATCAAGGAATCAAGGTTGCATTTGTTTGTACAGGTAACATGTATGTATATGCTAGTTCACTTCCGCCATACTTAAGTCAACCATAATACTAACATTTAATTGATAGTTGTCGCTCACCGATGGCAGAAGCTGTTTTCGCAAACCTAGTTAAAAATAGAAAGTTACAACATAAAATAATCAAAATAGATTCTTTCGGTACTGATGCATATCATGTAGGTCAGGATCCTGATTACAGAACACAGGAAGTTTGTCAAAAGTACGGTATTCCAATAGCACATTATGCCCAACAAATTAGAAAGAAACATTTTGATGAATTTGATTACATTATCTGTATGGATAAGTATAATTTAAAATCATTAGAAAGTAAGAAACCCAAAGATGCCAAAAAGGGTGATATTTATTTGTTTGGTAATTGGAGAGAGGACAAGAAATTTGATATAATTGTTGATGATCCATACTATGGTGGTAAAGAAGGTTTCGAAGTTTGTTACAGACAGTGTATTCACTTTTCTGAAATTTTCTTTAAAAGAGAATTAGGAGTGACTAGTTGAGTTTATTGTAGCTTTTGATTTATTTAGGGAGTTTTTAGTATTTTTCTTTTATGTTAACAAAGTTTTTCATTTTCTACATATTAAATGAACTATGGATGATTTTACTTCGTTCAATAAAGTTATATTAATTGTACATGTACCTGTGAAAATATATAAGTAAAAGATCAAACCTGAAAACAAGAAGACTTGCCAAACAAAAATGAGGCCATGACCAAGTTAATAAAGCAACAAAAACACCATCAAGAGTTGTAAAAACAAATAAGATAAGGGTAAAAGGGGGCATCGAATGATAATGAAAATGAGTTTAAAAAGGAATAAATCCATTTTAAAGAAAAGAAAGCTCATAGAAACACAAGAACAAACAAATAGGCAAAATTATAATACCATTAAAAATAATAAATAAAACATAAATCAAAAATTAGATTCTTGAGCAGCATCATCAAAGGTAAAATTATCTTTTCTTCTAACCATCCAAGTATCCTTATAATCAAAATATTTCCAAGTATTTTGGACATCACCGGCAATCGGAGAAGCAGGTCCAGCTTCAGTCTTTTCAGGGTGACACCAAATCTTTAAATCTTTATGATATTTCCAACCCCTTTTACTTAATTCTCTAGATGTGATATATTGCAAATAATCACCACTATCATTCTTACTACATTTCAAATTATTAAAATTCGTAAACTCAGATTTGTATTTTTGATTATGATAATAAAAGCAATAAGCTAAAGTATCAACTTCTAAGTTCTTTAGTAATTTAGTAGATCCAACAATATCAACAGCTGGTTCCATTGGAAATGAGGGTTGAGTAACAAATTGATTTGTAGGTCTATAGTTCTTTGGCTTATCCGAGTCATAAGAGTCGGGACAATTGAGAAGAGAAGATTCCAATCTGGGGTATATGGAGTCTAATTCAGGAAGTTTCAATTGATACCAAGGTTGATGAAGTTGTGTATCCTTTTGTTTTTTACCATTTGGAACATTATTACTAGATTCTTCTTTACTCGAAGCTGTCTTACCAGCCAGTCGGTCTTTAGCTGCTTCTAATGATTTCATATAGTCCTGGAATCCTTCAGGTAGATTCGACCAAATTGATGAATCTAAAAATGTAAAATCAGATGGAGTAGTTGCTTCTTCCTTTGATATCTGTGATGAGGATGATGACACTTCCTTTTGTGAACTTGATGATGTTCCCACCAGGTTTTGAGAAGACAAATTTGAATTAATTTCTTGAGCTGGAGATGAAGACACAACTGGTTCTGCTTTTGGAACAATTGGAGAAGGAGTGGCGGTAGATGTAGCCGTTCCGTTCTTATCATGATGATTATTAGCTCCATGAACAGCAGCAGAAACTACAGACGCATAGCGCAATTTGGGTGTTCCAACAGGAGTTGCTGGTTTTAATCCACCATTCAAGAAAGTTGAAGCAGTTGTAGTCGATATCCCAGAGGCCAGAGTAACATTCTTGGGTTTTGGAGAATTGCTTTGGGAAAGGGATAATTGTGAAGCCAATGTTTGAGCTACTGACGGATGATCATTAGATGAAGTTTGAGTTGTAGATGGTCTTGAATCACTTATAGAAACTTTTCTTGATGAAGTATTTTTATTATCTTTGTCTTTATTAACACTCAAAGAAGTAGTTAAAACATTAGGTACATAAGGGACGTCATCATCAAATGTAGATTCTTTAGGTTTTACTTGAGGAATGATTTTTAGATCTTCATTAATGTCATCTAAACCTAATTCATCATAAAAAGTTTCATCCTCTATGAAATCATCATCTTGATTTGAATCCACATAATATTCAATATCTTCTCTTATGCTATTAACCTGATCTATATCCAAATTATCATTTTCTAATAATCTTAAAACTGTTTCTAGCTTATCAATATGGAATCTATGGCTTTCAGAAGTTTCATTTAATTCATCAATTTGGCGTTGTTTGGCAGAATCGGACTTTTTTCTTTTCATGGAAGCATATATCTGATCAATTTCGGCCTCTATTGCTTCATCTTGTTTCTGCAATTCCTCTATTTGAGCTTGAAGAAATTCGGAACAGTCGTCCTTTTCCTGTTGTCTTGGATTTACTCTAATATCTTCGGCAGTAGCTAGAGCTTCATTTGAGAAAGCTTTAGTTTTCATAATTTTTTCAACTTCCTTGAATCTTTCCATTTCTTGTTCAATCAATCTTCTATGCTCTAGCAATTGTTTTTTATCCTTCACTTCATTTCCGGATAACCAATTCTTGATTTGTTCTCTAAACCTTTGTAATCTTTTAATTTCTTTTTTCAAATCATTCTCCAGCTTTTCTTTTTGAGATTGGTTATCACAATCCTGAAGTTTATCGTATATGAAGTCAAATTCATCCATTCCTTCTTTGACTTTCTTAAAGACACGATCGATTTCTCTGAAATAGTAAAGACAAAAAATGGTGTTGAGGTTAGTATAGGTCATGGGCTGAAAATTAAGACAAAATAATTGTTTTCAGAGGAAAGTACATACTGCTGTAGTTTTCTCTGCGACATTATATAACAATAGAAGGGAGAATAGGCATATATATTTGTGTTCGTCAAGACAGGAAAATACAGATGGAGAATTCTACTAGTTGTTCCTGAGTTGGACGAAATTCGAATAGCTCGAATCAGCTTGTGGCACGTCTAAGGAATGGCAGATACGGGTGATTAATACACGTGATCAAAACTACAGACCGCCACCAGATTTTCTTTTCCCCAATAAGGTTGAAAGAGTCACCAACGGGGATCTTGAAAATTATTATTACTGGTGGTAAAACTAAAGAACCGACTTTAACTTAACCCCTTCCAGCTTCCCTTAATAATACAGGTGTCCGACCAGCTCAATCATACAATGGCCAATAATTTGCAATCTTGGGTATCTTTGTTGGACACTCCTACCCTTAATGTTCTTCCTTTGGACTACAATAGACCAGCAAATGGAAGAATCATTGAACAATCTCACTCAGTTAAATTAAGCACTTCTTCTGATTTTATTGCAAACTTATCCATATTTGTTGCTCTGATCTATAGATTGACTGGTGATGATGACATCACTATTGCTACTGACAATAAAAAGAATGAGGTATTCGTTATGAGATTATCAATTGATCCAACCAAGACTTTCAAGGAATTTACAGAATACGTTGAATCTGTGTATTTAGACTTATCTTCCAAAGTTGTTCCAATCAATGACGTTGTCAAAGCTTTACAATCTTCTCGGAAATTAGAAACTCCACCGGCTTTATTTAGAGTTTCTTTCCAACACCAAAGATCTTCTGAACAATTATCTACTTCTGTTCAAGGCTCTCTTAGAGATATGGCTATTTTCCAAGAAGAAGATGGTTCTTTAAACATTTTTTACAACTCCTTGTTATATATAGATGATAGAATAACTATTTTAGGTGAACAGTTCAACCAATTTGCTTCTGCTTCTAAGAAGGATCCTTCTGTGGCTATCTCTAAGTACAGTTTAATCACCCCATCCCAAAGAACTGTGTTACCAGATCCAACAGCTGATTTAGATTGGAGTAATTTCAGAGGTGCTATTCAAGATATCTTTAGCGATAATGCTGACGAGCATCCAGAAAGAACTTGTGTTGTTGAAACTGCTTCATTCATGCAAACTAATGCGAAAGATAGAGTTTTCACTTACAAACAAATCGACCAAGCTTCGAATATTGTCGGTAACTATTTAGTTAAAACCGGTATTAAAAGAGGAGATGTTGTTATGATTTACGCCTACAGAGGTGTTGACTTAATGGTTGCAGTTATGGGTGTGTTGAAAGCAGGTGCTACTTTTTCTGTCATTGACCCAGCTTATCCTCCAGCTAGACAAACTATTTACTTAAAGGTTGCTAACCCTCAAGGTATCATTGGTATTAAGAAAGCTGGTGTTATTAGTGACTTGGTTGTAGATTTCATCAATGACGAATTAAAGGTTGTTACTAAAATTCCAAACTTAGAAATTCAAGATGATGGTTCTCTGCACGGTGGTGCTTTCTTAGATGGTGAAGAAGATGTATTAACTGCATATGAAAAATACAAATCCCAGAGAACTGGTGTTATTGTTGGCCCAGATTCTAACCCAACTTTATCTTTTACTTCTGGTTCTGAAGGTATTCCAAAGGGTGTGTTAGGTAGACATTATTCTTTAGCTTATTATTTTCCATGGATGGCCAAGACTTTTGGATTGAGTGAAAATGATAAATTTACTATGCTTTCTGGTATTGCTCATGATCCAATTCAAAGAGATATGTTTACTCCATTATTTTTAGGTGCACAATTATTAGTTCCAACTGCTGACGATATTGGTACTCCAGGTAGATTAGCTGACTGGATGCGTCGTCATAATGCTACTGTTACACATTTAACTCCAGCCATGGGCCAATTGTTGTCTGCTCAAGCTACTGCTGAAATTCCATCTTTACATCATGCTTTCTTCGTTGGTGATATCTTAACTAAGAGAGATTGTTTGAGATTACAAACTTTAGCTGAAAATGTTTCTATTGTTAATATGTATGGTACCACTGAAACTCAGAGAGCAGTTTCTTATTTTGAAGTTGCTTCTAGAACAAAGGATGTTAGATTCTTGGAGTCTCAAAAGGATGTTATGCCTGCAGGTAAAGGTATGCACAATGTTCAATTATTAGTTGTTAATAGAAACGATACAACTCAAACTTGTGGTGTTGGTGAAGTTGGTGAAATTTTTGTGAGGGCTGCAGGTTTAGCTGAATGTTACAGAATGAATGACGAATTGAACAAACAAAAGTTTGTTACTAATTGGTACACTAGACCAGATGAATTCATTGCCAAAGATAAAGCATTGGATAATGGTGAACCTTGGAGACAAGTTTGGAAGGGACCAAGAGATAGACTATATAGAACTGGTGATTTAGGTAGATATTTACCAGATGGTAATTGTGAATGCTGTGGTAGAGCAGATGATCAAGTTAAGATTAGAGGTTTCAGAATTGAGTTGGGTGAAATTGATACTCACATTTCGCAACATCCACTAGTCAGAGAGAATATCACTTTAGTTAGAAGAGACAAGAATGAAGAGCCAACCTTAATCTCTTATATTGTTCCAAAAGTCACTCCAGAATTGGAAAAGTTCAAATCAACATCAGCTGAAGTTGATGACCTAAATGATCCAATTGTTAAAGGTTTGTTAATATATAGAGAATTAATCAAGGACTTAAAGGCTCATTTAAAAAAGAGGTTGGCAAACTATGCTATTCCAGCTATTGTTGTTCCAATGGCCAAGTTGCCATTAAACCCTAACGGTAAAGTTGATAAACCAAAATTACCATTCCCAGATACTGCTCAATTAACCGCAGTTGCCAAATATACTCAGCAAGACCAACCGGATGTTGAATTTACTGAAATTCAAAGTAAGATCAAAGACCTTTGGTTAGATGTTTTACCTAATAGACCAGCTACTATTAACCCTGATGATTCATTCTTTGACTTAGGTGGTCATTCTATTTTAGCAACCAGAATGATTTTTGAATTAAGAAAGAAATTAAACGTTGACGTTCCATTGAATACTATTTTCAGGTTCCCAACCATCAGTGCGTTTGCTAATGAAATTGAAAAGGTTATTAAAGATGATGATTTTGAATTAGCCGATGGTAAAAACAATGCTGAAGGTTCTGATGAAGAAGACAAAGTTGATTATTATGAAGATGCAAAGAAATTGGTTTCTGAATTAAAGGCCAAATATCCAACTAAGGAATCAATTGATAAATCTGAACAAATCAATGTTTTTGTTACTGGTGTAACCGGTTTCTTGGGCTCTTATATCTTAAGAGATTTATTAAGTAGAAACTTAAACATTAAAGTTTGGGCTCACGTTAGAGCTAAAGATGAAACTGCTGCTTTACAAAGATTGATCAAAACAAGTAAAACCTATGGTATCTGGAACAGCTCTTGGGAGTCCAAGATTACGATTGTTTTAGGCGACTTATCTAAACCAAAGTTTGGAATGGACGAAAATAAATGGACCGAATTAGCTGAATCTGTTGATACAATTATTCATAATGGTGCTTTGGTCCATTGGGTTTATCCATATTCTAAGTTGAGAGATGCAAATGTTATTTCAACTGTTAATGTTTTAAATTTAGCTGCTGAAGGTAAACCAAAATACTTTTCGTTTGTTTCATCAACTTCAACTATTGATGTTCCTCATTATGTTTCTTTATCTGATAATTTAGTTGAAGAAGGTAAAAGTGGTGTTCCAGAATCTGATGACTTGCTGGGTGCTGCTACAGGATTGAGTACTGGTTACGGCCAATCTAAATGGTCCGCTGAATATATCATTAGAAAAGCTGGTGAAAAGGGTTTAAGAGGTGCCATTGTTAGACCTGGTTATGTTCAAGGTTCAAGTACAACAGGTGCTTCCAACACTGATGATTTCTTATTAAGAATGTTGAAGGGTGTTGTTGAAGTTGGCCAATACCCAGATATTAACAATACAGTTAATACAGTTCCTGTTGATCATGTTGCTAGGGTTGTGGCTTCTTCTGCTTTACATCCACCAAAGTCTATTGAGAGGATTAATTTACCAGTTGTTCAAGTTACCGGTCATCCAAGAATTAGATTTAATGAAATGTTAAGCTCATTAGCTAAGTACGGTTATGATGTTACCAAGGAAGATTACTTACCATGGACAAAAGCTTTAGAATCTTTTGTTATCGATGGCTCTAATGATAGTGCATTATATCCATTATTACACTTCGTTTTGGATAATTTACCACAAGATACTAAAGCTCCAGAGTTAGATGATGCTAATGCAGTTGAAGTTTTAGCTGAAGATTCTAAGTGGAACTCTGATGGAAAGGACTACTCTAAAGGTGCTGGTATCACATTTGATATTATGGGTGTTTACATTAAATACTTAGTCGAAATTGGCTTCTTACCTGCTCCAAAGGGTCGAGGTGAGTTTGCATTACCTGAAATTGAACTTTCTGAGGAATCGTTGGCATTAATCAAATCTGGTGCTGGTGCTAGAACAAGTGCTAACTGAAGAGATGATTCGGATTTTTTTAATTTATTTCTTTCTTATGATTAAAGCACTTTTCATTCTTTATTATTCTTTACTTTTTCTTTTCGACATTTTTTACACATTTATGTCTACATTTATATTAAGGTTAAATTTTAATAAGTATTTATAATCATATCATTCTTTTGAATAATTAACTTCAATAGTAATTCTCTATGCATGGTATTAATAAATAGAAATAAATAGAAAAAATAGCAATAAATACATTAAATGAAAAAAAAAATTCAGCCTCTAAACAACTCTTCAATAATTTTATCACCTTTGATAGTCTCTTGAACAATACCTTGAACATGATGAGGCAAGACTCTACCATACCAGATAACATCCCCATTTTTCTTAAAAATTAACACATTACCAGCATAAACGTGGCCACCAATATGAGAAATGATACCAACTTTAACCTTACCTTCTCCATTACCTAACAAACCTTCTTTTGATAAGAAAGTTTCAAATTCATTTTTGATCAATGGAGCTAGTTTACCGCATCTAACATCTCTTTTCGTATGTCCACAAATCAAAACATAATCTTGTTCGACTGGTCTAACATCAAAACTATTTTTTAACTCTTTCTGTACTTCAGCCAATTCAACTAAATCTGGATTCATCTCAGTCTCATCAGCGATAGGTCTAAAATAACCCATCATGAATTCTTCAACTGAATCGTTAGGAACTTCAATCAATAGACCATCAGGATACAAGCCTATCAAAGTTTTCTCATTTTGATTCTCTTTAGTTATAAAACTTTCGTTCAAATCAGTCATACTGACAAGACAGGGGTAATAAGGATCTAAAATATTTCGTTTGTGGCCTTGGATCTCGTAAATGATTGTACCTGGGAACATTTCAAATCGACTTGGCCAGTTATTGTAGTCTGAATCATTGGTGGAAAGAACAATTGCATGTTTCCAAGGATGTGATTTAGAATTTCGTAGTGGTTTTTTGGTGTCTAGTTGCTTGTTAGGAGGGAACTCCGGGATCTGGCAAAATGTACATCCTGTATCTTCTATTGGTTCTGGACATTTGTTTGTGAATTGGTAATCTTTTTTAAAGTTGTTCAGAGTGAATTTGGTAGTGTAAAGTAGCCTTTTGGAATTTTGGAATACAAGTTGAGGCAGGAATCGTATGGGAATCATTTCTAACAGAGAACTTAAAGAAACAATATGGAATATGAGAATAAAGGAAGGGATGGGTACAGTCTCTATTAAAATGAAACAGTGAAAACGAATTTCAACGAGTTAGAGCGTCTTACTTGGAGAAAACAGCCGGAGAAACGCTCTCTCGGCTAGATATTATTAGGTTACAACGAGATATAGGTTCTATGTTAAAGATTATTTATTCATATTCATGAATTTACTCTAAATTATAAAGCTCCAGAAATAGCATCAAGTGAAACATCCTTATAGATGTCGAATCTTCTTTGAGTCGTGATAGGAATGTTAGTTCTAGCCTCAACAATTTGATCTGGTTTCAATTCACAATAAACAATTTCTTCACCATGGCCAGCTTCAACTAAAACATCACCATTAGGATCAACAACCATTGAATGTCCATATGACTGATATCCACCCGCTGGATTTCTAGCTGGAGAACACATAATAATATAAACCTGATTATCAATTGCTCTGGCTACAGCAAACTTGGTCCAATATTTTGGTCCGGTAACTGTATTAAATGCACCTGGGTAACACATTATACCAGCACCCTGTCTTGCTGCAATCATAGCTAGTTCAGGGAATCTGATATCATAACAAATTGCCAAACCAATCTTACCAACATTGGGTAAATCGTAAACTGTAGCTTTGTTACCTGGTTTTAAACTAATTGACTCTTTGAAAGTCATCTTACCTGGAATGTCAATGTCAAACAAATGTGCTTTTCTGTGCTTACCCACGATTTTACCACTAGTGTTAAAAGTCAATGAAGTATTGTATAAATTGCCATCATCACCTAATTCTGGAAATGAACCACCGATAACGTTGACTTTGTTTTCCTTTGCTAGAGTGGATAAAAATGTAGTTGTCTCACCATCTGGAATTTTTTCACAGTAGTTCTTGAATTGATCAACTGCATATGGTGAATTAAAGCATTCTGGTAACACTAAAATATCAGTATCTGGCTGCTTCTTCAGTGCATTTAATGCAAACTCCTTTGCTTTGGTTAAGTTTGCTTGTTTGTCTGATCCAGCGTGGAATTGCAGTAGGGCAACTTTAGTGTTCTTTGTTAATAGAGTCATTACTTGTTTGATAAACATACAGAAAAGAAGAATAAAAGGGGAAGAAGGAAGAGGAGATCAAGAAGGGCAGGAAAATTGGATAGTTTATCAGTTAGAAGTGGTGTATAGTAGACGGATATCTTCCGCTTGTTTAAAAATAAACGGATGTGCGACTCCACAATTACCTAATTACGATTTTATCTGTACCTAAAACAAGGACCTCAAAAAGAATGAAAAACAAATTTTAACTTAGATTTAAATTATATAGAATAAAGAATATAAGACATAAAACATCCTCTAAATAAAGGTTGGAATTTCAGCACCCCAAGTCCATGGATTATTGAATCTTAAGCCAATATCTAATGAGCTAATAGAATCCAATTCAGCTTGAGTTAAATCAAAGTCATTGATTTCCAAGTTTTGAATTAATCTTTCTTTCTTGTTAGATTTTGGAATGATCAATAAACCTCTTTGAGTAGCCCATCTTAATAAAACTTTAGCAGTGGAGACGTTATGACTAGCAGCAATTGACTTAATTGTTTCATGTGAGAACAATGAAACTGCATTCTTAGCATCTTTACTATCTAATTCAATAAAAGATTGAGGTCCAAAACTGGAATAAGCAGTAATAGCAATACCTTGATCTTGGACCCACTTAATTAATTTTGGTTGAACCAAGTATGGGTGATGTTCAATTTGTAATAAAGCTGGCTTAATAGTAGCACCCCTTAATAAATCTTGAATCAAAGGACCTGAAAAGTTAGAAATACCAATAGATTTAACTAAACCTTCATTAACTAAACCTTCCATGGCTTTCCAGGTAACAGATAATGGAACATCCTCAAATTCCCAGCCGTTTGGACCACAGTAAAATCCAGGTGGGTATTTTTCTTCAATTGGCACAAATTTTTGAGCAATTGGGAAATGAATGTAGTAAACATCAATATAGTCTAAACCTAAATCACCCAAAACTTTGTTAATGGCTTTCTTAACACTGTTTGGATGATGGTAAGTGTTCCATAATTTAGAAACGACAGTCAATTCTTCTCTTTTAACTAAACCATCAGCAATTGCCTTTTTAATACCTTGACCTACTTCTTTTTCGTTACCATAATCCATGGCACCGTCGAATAATCTATAACCGACCTTGATGGCATCATAGATTTGTTGTGCACAAGTAGCATTATCGACTTTCCAGCAGCCGAAACCGATTTGAGGAATACTGATACCGTTGTTTAATTTAATTAGAGCGGACATTGTAAAATTGGTCAAGTCAATTAAGTTGATATAAGAGAGACTATAAGATGAAAAGAAATTGTGTATAAGACTGACCAAGTTCTATATCAGGGAAGTTAAGGGTATTTATACTCGACTCAAATTCACGAGAATAATGGCAGGTATTTACGACGAGATGAAACTTTGTTCGGTGGTGAGGCCGTTTCTGATGATTTACGGTAAAATAATTGATCGTATTTCTCTGTCTGATTTAGTAAATGATATTGAATGATAGTGAATGTAATTGATGATTGACAATTATGAATTACTGCTTTATATAAGTTGTACTAGGTACAAAAATACTAAAAAAAAGTTATATCTACCTGATATAATTGTTCACAAACGTTTTATTAGACTCGAACTATCTCCAAATAAGGCGATTTAAGAGACGGAAAAACCTAAAATTATAATTTCTACTTCTTTCAGATGATCCCTATTGTTATTATACCCAAATTAACTTCTTTAATACACTTTCATTCAAGTTAAATCAATTCTAATCATTTTTTGACTTAAAACATGATGATATAATTAACTACGTAATCAAATTATCAAGTGTACAGGTGAGAAAATACCAGAATTTTAGTAATGGTTACGGTGCACCGATAGTAAATTGATTAACCGACTGAAGTAAATCTTTATTTAACGATATTACTGATAAGTGGCAAAGTTGATATGTTCGATTTCTCTTTCTTTTCCGCATTTATAGTTCCTTCAGATCTCATAAAATGCCTATAACCAATAATACTCAATTCAGAGAAACCCCGCCTGCTTACTCTCCTTATAGCGATAACATCTTTTCACAAAGAGAAGCAGATTATGATGATGAAGATCCTCCAGAATATGAATACACTTTTGAAAAACCAAAATTACCACAGGAATCTGAAAAGTTTGAAACAGCTTTCAAGATTGAGAAACCGACTTACAATGATAAGTTCTTTACGTTCACTTTCTTAAGTACTTTAATCATATTCATCTGGATGGCTCAAAATGCATTTAAAGATTTATTACAAAACAATTCCGTTTTTGCAACTATAACAATTGCTGACAATGATAGTATTATTGATCCAATGGGTAAAATTGAAAGAAATAAACACACCTTGTTATACTTAATTGGTTTGTGTGTTGGTATTCCAATGGTGAGCTCTATTGGTATGTTAGCTTTAGCTAATGTTGCTCCAATGGCTTTCGTCTTTTTGGGTTTCGTATTAATTCCATTATTATTCTTTGGTATTGCCTTTACATCTTTAGTTACTGGTGCTATCTTTCCAGCTATAATTTTTTTTATCTTTGGATTTTCATTACTAAAGTTTTTATTTAACAACTTTAATAAGTTGCATTTCACTGGATTAATGTTTAAAATTGTCATTGAAGTAATGTCTTTATATCCTTCAACTATAGTTGTTTCACTATTGAGTTCAATTTTCTCATGTCTGATTGGATTTGCTTACTTTATTCTAGCAACTGGTATTTTCTTCTATAGAATTAAACAAGACGATGCAGACTGCCCTCACGAGGAAGGTAATGACGTTTGTGTCTCCAATGCATCAACTGGTATTCTAATCTTTGTTCTATTTGTGGGTTATTATATTTTTGAAGTGTTGGCAAATTTCACCCACGTTGTTATCGGTGGTATATTCGGCACTTGGTACTTCTTTCATAATTCAGCTTTAAAGCCAAGTTTACCAGCTTGGGGCTCATTCAAAAGAGCACTAACTTATTCATTTGGTAGTATTTGCTTTGGTTCTTTAATTGTTTCTGCTATTGAAATTTTGAGAGTCAATTTGCAATTGTTGAAAAATAAAGTTCAAGATAGAAGATACAGAGATTCTCAGGATGGCAGCAGTACAGATGCTACGCTTATGTGTTTTTTATATTGTATTTTAGGAATTTTAGAGTTCATTGCACAGGAAGCTGCATATTGGATTAAATGGTTCAATACATTTGCTTATTCTTATTTAGCACTATATGGTAAAGACTATAGAAGTTCTGCTAGGGATACTTTTGAAATTTTGAAATTTAAAGGTATTTTGATCTTGATCACTGATTCCTTGATCAATTCAACTTTGACTTTCTACTCAATATTAGTAACGTTAGTTAGTTCAGGACTCTATTATTTAGGTTATAGTTCAATTCCAAGATTCCAAGAATTATCATCTGAATTTTTAGGCATTGGTTTTGTTTTACAGATAGTGTTGTCTTATTTTATAACCAGTATCACATTGAATTCAATAAATTCGGGTTTCATCACCTTCTTGATTGCACTTTGTATCAATCCTGAAATTTTTGAAGAAAACTATCATCATTACTATGTAAAGTTAACAAATTACTATCCTGAAATCTCACATACTTTAAAAGTCCCATTCCCAGACAACAATTAAAAACTGACCTATTTTTTAATCTGTTTTCGCAAATATACTGTTTTTTTCGCATTTATTTATACTCTTGTTTACTGTATGTTTATTTCTACTGTTCTAATTTTTTATGTATATATATCCGCTTCTAATGATTCATTTTTTTTAAATATAATAGAAAGTTTTTTTTGTTAAAAAGACCTATATTATTGCATAATTACCCTTAGTATCTAAATTAATTTAGAAAGTATTTGAAACAGAAAACAGAAAACACAGTAAAAGAAAATTCATAACTTTAAAAAACTTGTGTACATTTTTTTGAGAGCTATAAGTTACAACTAAAGCTAAAACCTACCTACAACTAATAAAACAAGAAAGCAAAAGAATGTGACATAATATATGGTATACCATCTAATCATCTATACGTTATACGAATGAGGTGTACTGCCTCTACTACCTCTACTAGCTTTAGTCCTACCATTACCACCATCTGCATGACTACCACTGCCAAACCCATGATGAGGTGAATTAAACTGTTTCTGCCGTTCATTCAAAATACCATTCAAATTCCTAATATAATTCTCCAAGAACAGATTTTCCTCGTTCAGATTATTCAATCTAGTTGAATACTCTTTCAATTCGTTTGTGATTGACATTGATTTCAATTGTTTAAATAAGCCCCTTGATTCGATTTGAAGAATGTCGTGTTTCTTGGTTAGGGCTAGTAAGCCGGATGATAGTTCAGCTGCTTCGGAGGATTTGGATTGGTATGCCATTCTTAGCATGTCATTTGTGGTAGATTTGTCAGTAATTTCAGTTTGTAATTTGGTGATTTTTGCTTTTAATTCGTTGATTTCAGAATCTAACTCTTTATTGTCTGTGTTGTTGCCATCAGTTGGTTTTTCTTCCTCTTGCTTACTTGCATGCACTATTTGTTTATATTGTTCAACTCTTTCGTTCAACTTCTTAGAAATACTGTTTAAATTCTCATTATCTAATTTCAATTTATCTGACTGTCTAGTCAAACCATCAATTTTAGTTTTTGAAGCTTGTAGATTTTTGAAAAACTCGCCAATCTTCACATTCTTTGATTCCATTTCCAATTGTCTTTGTGAGTCATCCTCACGTAAATTCAGTAGTTCTGATTGTTTACCATCTATAGAATTCAACACTTCTTGGAATCTATTATAAACCAAGTCGGCTAAATAATGTTGATAGTCTCGAAAGACTAGCTGGTCTGAAATATTAGTATTTCCTATGCTTTCAAGTTTGATTTTTTTAGCAGTAGATCCATTTCCTGTTAAATTATCAGAGGCAGACTTGTTGTGATATTGATAATTCTGCAAATCATAAACTTTTGAGAAATTTAAATTGATTAATGATTTTTCGAATTTTTCAGATAAATCGTTTGGAACTGATAGTTCTGGTAAATTTAAATCAAAAGGATATTCTAATTTGTTAGAATTTAAAATCCAATCTGTCAATCCATCCAAGTTTTCAAAATCTTGCGAAACGCACTTGACACCATCGGTTCTATTGGTCACAATCAATTGACTTAATAACTTCAAGTAATTTAAGTCAGTTGAATCAGAGACATTTAAAACGTTTTCAAAATATTCAACAGAATTTAAAACAATAGGTTTGATTATTGGGATTGAAAAATTAGGTGAAACTTGTTTTAATTTTGAATCTAATGAAATAATCAAATCAGTTTTCAATTCTTCAAATTCAATTAAATTTTTTAATTGATTCGAAACAATCAAATAAACTGATATCTTTTTGTTATTTCTCTTAACCTTTATTTTTTCGAACAATGGATTATTCTTGGAAATCCTTGGTGTATACTCATCCCCATGTTTAAGTCTACCTACGCCTGTTGATGTAGTTGAAGTAGACATAGCCGAACTCGAAATAGCATTATTGACAGTATTCGATGTAGAACTAGAATTATTATGACCATTAGTACTATTGTTCCCATTAGTATTATTGGTGTTATTGTTTGTGGCGGAGGAACTACTGCCGCTGCTTTTGGCTCTGCCTTTTGATTCACTGAATTTAACGCCTGGTGATTTCTTTTTTCTTCCCTGTTTTCCTTTGGTAGTTTCACTTTTAGGCTTTCTACCTTTCTTGGCACCAGCTTTACTAGAGTTTGCAGAATTATTTGGAGTAAGATTCTTAGTAGGTAGTTCATCATCACTTTCTGGAGAATCCTTGTTAAAATTGAAAGAACCATGATGTTCGTAGTATAAAGAAGAACCACTAAATCTATAATACTGTAAACCACTTTTACCAATTAATAAACTCTCAATTAAATCTAATTCCTGTGAAGTGGCAGCTGTAACAATGATATTCAAAGATTGTGCACATTGGATTAGTTTGTTTAAAATATCATCTAATCGTTTATACTTGAATGAACAGCAGTAAATGTTTTCTTTTGCATCCAGCAATAGTAAATTCTTAGGGATATAATGATTCACCAATAATGTAGAGTGGTTCATGATTTGTTTCACGTTCGAAGTGAACAATTGAAGCATTGATTGGGCATTCAAAATTTCATTGAAATGGTCATGATTTATGACATCTTTGCTTACTCCCTCGTCTTCAGTTTCGGTTTCATCTCCACCAGCACCAGCATCATTGACATTGTCAACATCCATCGAATCTTCATTGCTTGGGGAAAATATTTTGAGGAAGCTTGGTTTATGCAATTGGATTAGCAATTCAATTAACTCTCTCTGTATTAAAGATTGAGGTATGGGGAGATAGTATATGAGATCTTTTGGTTTTGACACAATGGTCACCAGGCCTGGATCCAATATTGGGACTTTTTGAGGTGACATAAAGTTATGAATGTTCATCGTGAGAACATATGGTGGGATATGCAGAATAAGCGGATTGTAAGTCAAGAAGAAAGCGGTTTACCGTTTTGATTAGCAGTCGAAAATGTCTGATTTAGGTTTAGGATGAAAACTTGGAAATGGAAATTATCCGGTGCACGGATGTTAGGCATTAAGACTCTTTTTTATTTTAAGAAAATACAAATCACAAAGAACAGATACACAGGTATAAAGAAAATAAAAGACAATAAATAATTAAAATATCATCTATGAGTAATTTTTTAAATAATTGATAGCTTCGTCGAATCCAGATTCCCATTCCCAAATGTATTCGCTGGAACCCTTCTCATTTATATGCTCTTGTCTTCTAGCATCTTTCCAAGCAACTAATCTGCCAATTCTTGAATTATCGAATTTCAAGAATTCTAGTGAATCATACCAAGCACAACCAAATCCGTCTTTATATCTCCAATGTTGATAAGGAATATTAGAATTCTTTTCTTGCCAATAACTGACATGTTCATTATATTTATCAGTTAGAATTTGGTTATAAGTGGTATCTGTTGGAATAGTTATAGATCCAGATCTAGCTGGAATTGCACCTGCCTCAACCATTGGAACTAAACCCCATTCGCCACCATCACCAGTTTGAAATTTGAAACACCAAAAATAATAACCAGAATCAGCTCTTTCTTGGAATAATTCAACTTCTTTGTTACCATATTGTTTAACTAACGTATTTTTGTCGCCTGATGTTTTGTTCCATGAAAGAGTATCTAAAACACAGCTGTATTCACCGATAAGAATATCTGCCGATCCTGATAAGTTATTTAAAACTGTGGATGGTAACTCTGCAATTATTTGATTGACAGATTTACTCTTATCCGAATCAGAATAGCATCTATAAATATGCGTATCGATAACAAGCCCAGAGGCAGCACCGCCATTTGAATTGATGAAATCTATCCATTGATTAGTCCACCAACCATCACTAATGATGACAGGGATATCTGAATTAACTTCTCTGATAGAATTTAAAGCATTGGTATAATAGGCTTTTTGGGAAGTGGCAGCATTATCAAAAATAGCCTCATTAACAACCTGTAAACCAATGATATTATCATACCCTTTTAATTGATCAGCCATAAATTTTAAAGCATTACAAGCAACTTGTTGAGAATAAGGATCATTCCAAAACCCAGCACTGCTAAACTGTTCACCTGAGCTACCATCAGTATTAGCACCCTTAGGAACAGCATGTAAATCAACCAAGACACCGATATTATAATCAGCAGCCTTTTTAACGTATTTTTCGATTAATATATTCCATGCATTTGCATATACTTGAGAAATACCTTCGAAAGAAGTCCCAGAAGTGAACTGACCACCATTGACATGCCAATAGCCAATTGGGATTCTAATTGCAGTGATACCTTTGGATTTTAACCAATTCCAATTGTCGTCCGAACTATAATTGTTCCAGTGATCTTCTAAATCAGACTTTGTAGTGTTAACACCATATGCATTGATATAAGCTTTAATGGCGTCTAATTCATAGTTAGTATTATTAATAAAGAATTTGTCATAGATCCATTTCTCTAAAACAAAACAAGAGCCAAAATTAACACCAAAGTTAGATCTCGATTGATAGATCGATTTTTTTGTAGCGATTGATCCAACTGGAACAGCTGGAGAAGCAACTGGTAAGTTTCTACTTTTGAAAGAAGTATTTCTCGTTTCAGTATCAATTAAGTATTTGGATTCCCTTTTTTCATCTAGTAAGGGTTCTAGTTCTTTAGATTTGGTCATTTTAGTAGTTTTTTTGTTTCTTGGGCCTAAGCAGCAAGGGACTAGAGCTAAAGGATTCATATTGATAGTCATGATGATGTATCTAGGATATTCTTTTCCTTAAACAAAGAAAAGGGGCGACAGACCTCTTCTGAAATAGAGGAGCGAACAATGCTACTTTTAAATATTTCGCTTAAATATATGCATGGTGCCTTGTTAGTGATCCAGCTACTCAAAGAATACAAATATAAGCCAACTAAAATCAAATTGTAAATACAAAAAACTCAAAGGGATTAGACAATAGCCAGTCAACCCAAATTCTTGAAGTAATCAACAGCTTGTTGGAAGCCTTGATCCCATTCCCACGAGAAACCACTTTCACCCCTGTTTTTGATGTGCTCTTGTCTTCTAGCATATTTCCATGCTACCATTCTACCTAATCTACTGTTATCAAATTTGGCAAATTCCTTACAATCAGCCCATGCTGTAGTGAATCCTTCTTGGAATCTCCAGTGTTCCCATTGTTCGTTTGGATTCTGGGAGTTCCAGTAATTAGAATGTCCTTGCAAAGCACCATTAAATGCATTATTAAAATCTTCTTCATTAGGTACAATAGGTGAAGTTCTTCTAGTTGGAATACATCCTTGAGTAACCATTGGAACAAATCCCCATTCTCCACCATCTCCATGTTCAAATTTAAAGCACCAAAAGAAACTACCAAATCCAGCTCTTTCTCTGAAAGTTTTCATTTCCGCATTACCATACTCTTTAACTAAACTACTTCTATCACCATTTGTTTTTTCCCATGTATTTCCATCCAAGACACATGAGTATTCTCCAATCATGAAATCAGCTTCTCCAGATAAATTTGTCAACACATTTGAACCCAGTTCAGAAATAATCTGTGGGGCTGACTTACCTTTGTCATCATCTCCAAAACATCTGTATATATGTGTATCAATAACCAATCCCGTAGCTCCTCCACCAAATTCATTAACATATTTAACCCATTGATCTGGCCACCATCCATCACTGATAATAATTGGGATCTCACTGTTTGACTCTCTAATGGCATTAGCTGCTTTTCTGTAATATCTTCTCTGTCCTTCAGCATTGTTATCAAAGACAGATTCATTAACAATTTGTAATCCGGCAACATTTTCAAACTGTTTTAATTCTTTAGCCATCTTAGCTAAAAGTTCACACATTACATTTTGTACAGATTTATCAGACCAAAATCCTGGTGAATCAAATTTCTGCCCACTGTGATCACCTGTATTAGCACCTAATGGAAGTGCGTGAACATCAACAACAATTGAAATATGATATTGTAAAGCTTTTAAAATAAAGTGTTCAATGAAAATGTTCCATGCATTGGAATAAACTTGAGATATGGAACCAAAATCCATTAATGAAGCATCATAATGCCAATATCCTATTGGAATTCTAATTGACGTAACACCAATGGAATGTAACCATTTCCAATCTTCTTCCGAGCAATAATTAATCCAATGATCTTCCAAATCAACCCTAGTTTGATCTTCTCCTTTTTCCTTAATATATTTCTTAATAGCATCTAACTCATATTGAGTATCATTAACAAAAAATTTATCATAAATGAATTTCTCTTGAACAAATAATGAACCAAAATTTACACCGAAATTGTGTCTATTTTGATAGATTGATCTTATAGTTGGAGAGCCACCAATTGGAGCAGCTGGACTGCTCTGCGTAATGCTCTTTGGTCTGTGAAATCCAAAAAATCCCATTTCGATTGGTTAAGTAGAAATGAAAAAAGTTCTTCTTATGACAAATGTGAAGTATTATAAGATATATAAGTCGTTTTATATGAAACAGTGAAAGTTCTTTAATCTATGCTGGTTTTGGGTTAGCTTCTTCAATTATACATAATAAAATGTACAGGGGATATAATCAGTGATGGGGCGTAGTCGTGCGGTACATTTGTGGCATATTATGTGGTGAAGGTGGCGTACCTGTTTCAGCAAATCGAAAGCAGGTAGACAGAGTGGGCCAATTTGAACCAACCAACCATAAAGTAGCTAAATTGACGAACAGTTCACAGCACTACTATTGTTTATAACTATCATTATGGCTTCTAGATTATCCACAAAGGTATGTTTTTTAGGATTTATAAAATACACTGTTTCATTTTCATCAAATAAAAAACAAAATATATTAACCCAACAATCTTTTTAAATAGTTAGGTATATCCACTATAGGATCATCGTTCTTATACATCTATTATCAATCACCACCTTTAAAAAATGAATCAAAGAGACAATTTTATGAAGAAAGTACAAGTCAGACAATTCCAGGTGAACCAACTGAAGAAGCAAAACTACCAAAATTAGCTGTAGATCAAAAAACAACCTCGTTGTTAGAAGATAAAATCAAAGCTGCTAGATTACAATTGGTTGACAATTTAAAGAAATCAAAAAAAGTTTACTTAGAAGGTTCTAAAAAATATTTTAAAGCTGAAAAAAGAGTTACAGATAGATTAGCTTCATTGCACGATAGAAGAGAAGAATTATTCCCTAATTCATTGTACGTTTTCACTGGTCTGCTTTCAGGTTTAGTATTAACCAGAAGAAATAATTTTGCTATCAGATATACTGTTTCTTTGGTCACAGGTTTAATAGCTTTTAAGATTTTCTTACCTTCTACTTTTTCAAATACTTTCAGCTGGTTAAATTCCGTGGAACAAGAAAAGTTGCCTTCATTATTCAATAAGCAGAGTGAACTGATCAAAAATACTGAAAGCATAATTAAAGATACTGAAGATTTAACATCTGCAAATGTTAACAGAATTAATTCTTATTATGAGAAATCTAAAAGAACTCTGGCTGAATATACTGGATTAAATATTGATCAAGAAATTTCTGAAAAGAAGAAATAATTCAATTGGGGCCTACCTCGATTAAGCATGATAAACACTTATACTGTCCATTATTATCAATGAGAAATTTAACAAATGCGGTGGTTACCATATTTATTCGTTCATCATTACAGGCTTCTTTTTTTCATTTGTGTTGAGGTGTTGCTATTTTCTTATACTTCTAAACTTCATTCCTCATTTTGAAGCATGAACATTGTCTTGTAATGTATATAGGTTATTGTAGAACATGATTATGTTTTTTTAACTTGGTTGGATTGATGACTTAGTTTCTGTAGTGGTAGAAGTAAACTGTTTGTATGAGCATTGATGAAGTGTGTTGGGTGAACTCTGACGGACGCGTTCGTTGCTTTTAACTGCTCAACCATATCGTGTTTTTGATGCTCCTGCTTCCTTCATTTCCTTTAATATCGTCCATTTATTATTTCTTTCAAGTTGCAATCACCTATTCTGCTATTTACTGATCTATTAAAATATGTCATCATCCCAGGAAGAGTTTGATCTCATCTCACAATACCTTTTCGCAGAAAACAAACCAATCACTTACAAAGTTCTTTCAAGATCACTCAAACTATCTAACTCAACTGCAAGGGATATTCTTAAAGAGTATTATGAAAAATTTCATAAGAATGAAAAAAATATTAAAGTCACATATGTATTGACTGGTGTATCAAACGGAAATTATTTAATAAAGTTGTCCAATGTTGATTCATTGGATCAAGATAAAAAATTGTTTGATTCCCTTTACAGTTGTTCGGTCTACAGCCTTAATTCTAACTCGTCCTTGTCACTCAATAATACAGTTGCTGTTAATTTCGGCTTGGAATCAAAATATACTGAAGAAAATTGTGACACTTGGGGTGTTTTACGTACTCGTACTGCCATTCCATTATCTGCTGAAGATATTAATGTTGAAATGGAACAACCACCACAAAAGCAACAACATCAAACAAGTGAACCTGTAGTTAGACCAAGCGATAGAAAGTCTGTTACGGAACCAACTAAACCAAATGCTTCTAAAGTTAAACTTGAGAATTCAGGTGTCTCTTCATTATACAGATCAAGAAAAGTAAGCACCAAACCCAAACCATCAACAGCTCAATCAAGTATCAAGGATGAAGAACTTAAAAAACCATTATATATATCACGTAAAAAAGAAATTAAAAATAAAGTTGTTATTGATGATGTTGGAGATATTGATGATGACAAAGACGAAACAGTCAAAATCCGTTCTGTTAAGAGAACTAAAGTTGAAACAATAAAGGAAAAACAACAGAAAAAGAGTGAATCTGAAGCAAAAATGAAGAATTTCTTTAATGATGACGATTTTAACGATATTAGATCAAGCGATTATGAGAAGGATAACAACGAAGATGATTCTATTGATGTTTCTGAAAAAGAGCCCAAAGAATCTGAAAAAGATATCGACCCAAGATCTATTAATCCGATCACTGAAGAATCTCCTGACATAAAACCTACAAAAAACCCTGTTCCAACAGCTCTTGATAAATTATCAGCTAAATCTAGTAGATCTAAATTTCCCGCATCAGAATCAAGTAGTGAAGAAACTCAATCAACTCAGGAATTTATCAAAACCATTGATGAAAATGGATTCACAGTTATCACTAGAGCTAAAAATTATGCCCCACCTAAGATAAAACAAAATACAAATACACCTAAAGGTCATACAATTTCTTCGGTTAAGAAAAATCCAGCTTCTGGTAAAGGTAATTTATCTAAGAAGCAATCTTCGTTGATGTCTTTCTTTAATGCTAAGAAGTAAACAATTTATTTTTTTAATTTCTTTGTACTTTGGTTAATATATTAATGTAAAGCAGATCCATTTTATAGACAGTAGAATCATGTATAAAAGAACATGTAAGATGATAATATCTTCTCCTAGCGTCTAACCTACAACAAAAAAATGAGATCCAGATCTCTTCGATAACGATTTTTTTTCCGACTTATTCTCTTATCGACGAATTACTCTTTTCCTTGCATTCAACCCCAAACATAACAGAAAGCAAGGATGGCTAGCAACATCGATAATCCAGAAATTCCACAACCAGATGGGTCGTTAATGCTAGCATGGCAAGTCAAAAGTATGTGATATATTCATTAATCTTCGCAGCATCACAATATTTCAAAAAATACTAACATAGTTCATTATTTTAAATAAACAGACAAACATGTTTTAGTCGTCGGAGGAGGTGATGTAGCTATATCCCGAGTGAACCACTTATTACAAGCCAATGCAAAAATTACAATAATAGCCAAAGAAATTGACCCACTTTTGCACAAATACAATGAGCTTGGACTACTTGAAAAACTAGAAAAAAGAGAGTTTAAAATTGAAGACTTAACGATGTATGAAACCACAGGCACCAGAACCAAATTAAGCCACGTCTCAACTGAATTGAAATCATTGAAGGATAATGGTGAGCTCCTTAAATTAATTGAAAACTTTGATAGAAATGAAAAGTTCTCAATGGTTTTAACTGCAATTAACGATTATCAACTAAGTTTACTAATTTATTACAATTCTAAAAAATTGGGTTTGAATGTTAATTTAGCTGATAAACCGGCTAACTGTGATTTCTATTTTGGATCAGTTTATAGAAAGGGGTATTTACAGTTAATGATCAGTACGAACGGTAAATCACCTAGATTTGCAAACCGACTGAAAATCAATAAATTGAAACCTATCTTTGATAAATTAAATGTGGATAATGCTGTCAATTCATTAGGTTATTTAAGAAAACAGTTGAAAGAAGTAGTTTATTCGGGAGAAGAAAATCAAACTATCAAAACTAGAATGGAGTGGAATAAGAAAATTACTGATTTTTACTCAATTGAAGAATGGTGTGATATGGATAAAGATAAAATTGATAAGATCCTTAAATTATATCCTGGTTTACCTAAAGAGGAGGATTTATAAAGACTGCACGTATCCTTTACGTATTCTCCTTTGCTTATAATGCTTTTAAAAATTAAGTTTATTTTGGAAAAATACAAAAGAGCTTGTATATTGTACCTAAATAATGATTGCAAACCGAAGATTATGATTAATAAAAAAAGAAAGTGTAAATACACTTACAGATAAAATCAGCGCATACAAAACAAATAAACAAAGTTCAAAAAGTATAAGCGTCAAAGTTCATATCATATAAGTGTAGATACAAAGAAAATATAAAAATAAATCACGAAAAAAATATAAAGACAAAACAATAAACATCAAAGCACTAGCAACAACAAGATAACATAAGATAAAAGAATGTAAAAAAACGTAAATATGTAGAATGGTCAAAAAAATGGAGTATAATAATGTATCTGTAAAAAAAACTTATAGTTAAAAATAATAGAATAATTTGTAAAAAACCAACAGCGGCATCGTCAAAAGGGAAAAGACATAAAAAAGGAAAGGATGAAAAAAACCAACGCCCCAATTAAAAAATTAAAGATAAAGAACAAAATTATGACACAAAAAAACTTAAAAACGGATATCACACTAAAATATCAAAATTTCAAAAAATAAACACACAGATAAAAATAAAAATAAAAAAGTAGGATAATCAACACAATAGCATAAATTAAATAAATCAAAAAAACAAGGATGGTAACATTTAAAAAAGGGCAAGAGAATGATTAATGAAAAAATTGAAAACCTATGAAAGCAGACAATAAAACCGATGAAGACCAGGAGTGAATGATAAGTAACAACAAGCAATTAAAAAAACGAAAAATAATTTAAGTAAGCAGGATGAATGGATGTGGTACTAATAGTAATAGTAATAGTAAGTTACCGAAAACTTTAAAAAGCATAATTAAAAAAACACAATCTGGAATCACAATATTAAAAACTTTTTTCCTAAAATGTCAAGTTGAAATAGAAAAGTAAAAAAATAATAAATTAAATAACACAAAACACAACAATCACTTTATCTATAAAATATTCTTGATCAATTAAGCTTACCATCGGCTAATAATCTTTTGTTACATATATTTTTTCTATTCATTTATTTTATTATTCAAAGAAATTGTAGAATGTTGTTTAAGCATTTGAGTTACTTTCATCATTGAATCCTCCTTCACTATCACCACCTGGCATTCCGACAGACATCACAGGATTTGGAAAGGGTTGGGCAGCTGCTAAATACATGTACTGGCCATTTTGATCAATTGCAAATTGCTGAGGTGGGGCACCGTTACCTTGTTGTATATCAGAGGTATCCATGGAATTTGCTGGGTGATTGGTACTTGCAGAATTTGGTGGAGGAGCACCTGAACCAAAGTATGGATCATAGAACATTGGTGCTGGTGCAATTCCTGCTGGAATTCCAACCATTCCACCTTGTTGATTAGATGACGGATAAGGTTCTGCGGGTTGACGATTTTGATTCATTGAAGGTTGTTGAACGCCGGTAGCAAAATCAAAAGAAGCTCTGGATAGAGGGTTGGCAGCAGAAGCAGCGATCATCATTTGTTGTTGGTGATTTCTGTTATTTGATCTACCCCATGATAATCTTATTCTAGAACCGCCAATTATAAAGCCTTGCATTCCAGCAATGGCTTGCTCAGCATCTTCTCTTCTTGTAAACTTAACAAAACCACAACCTTTTCCAGGTGGAACTTTAACATGAATAATTTGACCGAAAGGCTCAAATAAGGTCATTAAGGTGTCTTCAGTAACCACACTTGATAACCCACCAACAAATACAGTAGTATTATTAGGATCATTAAAAGCTTGGGCTGCAGCTGCAGCTGCGACTGGTTGATTAGTTGGAGAGCCATTTGGACCCCCGAAGCCTTGTGGAGGGCCATAATAACCAATTGGAGGTGGAGGCATTTGGCCACTAACCGCAGCAGCCATATACATATTTTGTTGTTCCATTGGATCAATTGGAACACCAGACAGAGCAGCAACAGCAGCAGCATTTTGTGCATTTTTATGGTACATGTTTTGATGTTTTGGAGTGGCTAAAGCTACTCTAATTGGTCTACCCCCTAACCATTTACCATTCATTTCAACAAGAGCCCTTTTACGATCATCTTCATTACTGAATCTAACGAAACCAAAACATCTTGATAGTCCAGTAGCAGGGTCTGTCATAACTCTGACAGTTTTAACCGAACCAAAATGAGTTTGGAATAAAGCTAATAAATGAGCCTCAGTTGTACCAGGAGATAAATCACCAACAAATAAAGAGTATTCCGGAGTCTGCGCAATTTGGGAATTCAAAGTTGCAGCAGATGCCCAATTTAATCTGAATAATTTATTATTTGAGTTAGGAATCATCGAACCATTTAAAGTTAAAGCTTCATTTGCATCTTCTGGTGAATCAAACTCAATAAAACAGTAACCGGAATGAGAGAAATTAGATTGACCATTACTATTAGCTATTTGATGCATTAAAAGTCCCTGCTTTGGTTTGATAACTTTGACTTGAACCCTTTTATTCATCTTTTGCCAGATTTGGAGAACATAATCTTCATCCCACCAAGGTTCTATATCACCCATCCATAAAGTTTTGGAAGGGACAGTATTTGCAGGATTTTCAGGAGGTTTTGGTAATGGGATAGCACTTGATAGGTAGTCGGATTGGGAAGAAGGAGGAGGTTGGTTATCCATTGAGCCAGAAGTTGCCTGGCTCGATTGTTGTCTTTCAGTTTCAGACATTGAGATGGAAGACTGGCTTAATTCAGACATAAATCTAGAGGATGAGAAATCTGCGAAAATTGATATGATGGATCGATCGATATCAAAAAAAAAATTCTGTGAGGGAGTATTTAGAAAAAAATTAAACTAGAGATAGGCTTGATGTGATGTGATGTGATGTGATTTCAAGATGGAAGATCTATGAAAAACAACACTTACCCTTATAAAGAAAGCAGAAGTAAATTGAGATGAACTAAAAAATCAATTGGAACAGACAAAAGGACAAAAAAGCAATGAATTGTACTATTTGTTATAAGAAGGCGTGGCTTTGGACCAGGAGATGAGAATGGAGATCTTGAATGGGTATGTAGGCCTTGCAGTAGTAGTGATAGAATGGAATTGGGAAATAAGTGTGATCTTGGGGTAGTGATTGACAGAACCTCTAAAAGATAAACCTGGACCAGAAAGGATAGTTGTATGTGAAAAGGGGTAAAAAAAGTGGAAGAAGGCAAACAGGAAAGTATGTTCTGTTCTTGTGAAAACGGTTTTCGTTTTATTTTTACTTGCGCTCCAAATTTCTTCATTTCACATTCCACGGCGCGGCTTCTTTCTGATGCACGGATGTATTGAAGAGAGGCAGGTAAAGATGATTACAGAAACACGTCTGAGTGGTGTTTCGGTTTTTCCTTTAGTTTTAGAATAGATACTCAACCATGTTATCTAGAGAGTCCAGGAAAGAGGCCAGAAAGAGAGGTTCAGCTCGGAGACATGTCGATTTGGACGACATAATCATCAAACTACCCCCTGCCAGAACCTTTCAAACCCAACCTCAACAACAAACTTATACTGAATCTCATTCTCACTCTCCAATCCAACAACACACACCAATTCAACAACCAATAAGAAAATCTCCTAGACTATCAAGAACTCCTGTCATTTCTAATTCGAAAATACCCTCTTCCCCTGTTACTCCTGCTTTAGACTCTCTCATTTCTCCTTTCCAGGCAAGTGCTACTTCTTCGAACCACGATGAGTCTACTTCTGACAATGACAAGAACCTCATAGATAATGTTTCCGTGTCTCTGCCCTTCAGATCAAATGTACCATACTCTAAAACTCCCAAAACTCTAGCTACATCTTTGGCAGCTAGTGCGCTAATTTCAGCCTCTAAAATACTGCCTAATACTCCCAAAATCTCAAGAACACCAAAGACACCAAGAACTCCTGTTCAATTGCCTATTGGAAAGATAACGCGTAGTAGTACTGCAACTCCCCAAGTCGTATTGCCCGAACCAACTGTTAGAACTCCTAGAAATGTTTCCTCAGTCAGATGGGTCTCTATGAATCCTCCTCAAACTCCTGCTGCTTCTGTAACTGTACCAACTTTAAGAAGATCACCGAGATTGGCTATGCCACAACTCATAAACATACCTGATCTCCCTGAAGAATCAAATCATAGTCATGAACAACAATCAGGCTCAGAACCAATTCAAGATATGCAATCAGAGCCTACTCCAAAACCTAAGAAGAGAAAGGTATCCTCTAGAACTCCTACTAAAACTCCAACTAGAAATGCGAAGAATATAAAGAAGAATGGAAAACAATCAATGACTCCAATTTCAAGAATTAGGAAAAGACATGCTGAAAATAAATTAAAGAAAAATGCAGCAATGAAGAAAATTCAAGCATCGAAAGAAGCAGTCAGTTCACAACCTAATACAATATCAGAATCAGACTCAGGACCAGGGTCCGATGATGAAATCGAAGAAGTAGAAGAAAATATCACAGAAAGATTAGTTAATCGAACAGTAGAAAAAATATCGAAGAAACACGATAAGCAGGTTGATGCCAGAAGGAAAGTTAAAGACCAACAAGAAAAAAAAGTTACTTCAATTCACGTTAAATATAGAAGATTACCTTCAAATAAGACAAAATTATTGACGATTGATGTCATCAATCAATTACTCGCAGATTATTTTTCAAGTCATAATTTAGAAGTTTTCACTAATGATTTTGAAAGCATGAACACACCCGCAATGAAAAGAAAATTAGGTGTTTTCATGGCTAATTATAAAGACAATCTCTGTAGTTATTTTGATTCATTGATTGATTTACAGCTAACTAATAATTTAATTATTCAAGATATAGTCTTAATCAATAAAGAGAAAAATTTAAATAGATCCAAGATATTCGAAATTAGAAAAGAAAGGAATGAAATTAATATTAAATTAAATGAAAAAAGAAATAATTTTTTAAGGTTGAAACAAAAATATAATGATAAATTAAAAGTTTATAAAAAATTATTAGCTTTAAAAAGATCACGATCAAAAAATGCGATAAATGAAGATGATTATGGTCAAAATAATAAAAAATTGGATGTGGTTATGTTAAAATTAGATCAATTGAGTTCTGTAACTGATCCTAATCATGGATTACTTGAAAAACTTAAATCTGTTAATTCTAAATTGAAAGATCTTAATGAGAATCTTTCGTGAGTTGCTTTGCTCATGTGTGAGCGAACATGTATGATTAATTATTGTGTATATTATGTTATAGAATCTGTTTATCAAATAAATTTACTATACATAGAATATTGTAGAAGAAAATGAGTTAATGTATGATTAATTGACATTAAAGGCAAATAATAAAACTCGAACTAAGAAAAGTGGATACAACAAAAAAAATATTATATATGAAAACAAAAAAAATTCAAGAAAACAAGAAAAACATAAAAAAAAAGATGAATAAAAAAATATTAATCAAGAAAAGAAAAAATTTGGTTCTGTTGATGATTCATCCAAAAATAATAATAATAATAAAATTTCAAGTATTGTATAAATTGGAGTGAAATAAAGATGATTAATAAACCAAAGGTACACACATGCAATAATACAACTTAATTTCAAAAGGAGAATACAAAATGATAACTTAAGAAGACAATAATGAAATGTAGAAGGGTTATTTTAAATAAAAAATAGTAATTTATTGTAACAATTGTGATGCTGTGAAAGAGGACATATCAATTATTTATTTATAAGTCTGAAGCAATTAAAGCAGCAATCATTCTGTATAAGTAGTAGAAAAACATTAACAAGTGGAAACCTAACTTGATGAATGATTCTTTCTTATGTTTAGACAAAGTTCTGAAGATTTCAGTGGCGTCTAAAGTATGGTTCTTGTTATAGATTTTATTAACATTGTAAGCAAATAATGGCAAGTTTAATAAAAAGGTGAACCAGTGACCATTGATTAAGAATAGCAAAGTTAAAACGCCGTGAATACCAGCTTCTGGAACGATGTATTTGTTTAATTTGTTACATAATTCAATTGGGTTAATGTAATCGCATTCCAAATCACTGTACATGATAGTGAAGAAAACTTGTAAGAACAAGTTGATAGCATTAACAATAACTGCTAATATAAATAGCCAGGCTTCACCGGTCATTTCTATAATATAGGTTTATAAGTGTATGTTAAGAGAAATAAATCTTGTGATAAGATATCAAAACTAAGATAATCGTTGAAAAAGTGTTCGGAGTGGCTAAAACTTTGTAAAAATTTTGTAGCAAAATTCAAGTAGCAACAGTTAACGGTAAGGTTTCAGTTGTAAAGAGAACCTATTATATGGAGGTAGGGGGAAGGATAAATCAAATCAAAAAGAATGATAGCAGAAACCAGATGAAATTACCAAAGTCCAGTCCACCGACTAGTGCCTGTTCCGTTTCCTGTTTCCAGTGATTTAGTGAAGATATATGTTTTGGGTGCTACACGACATATGTTTCGAGATCCTTCCTCTCAAAATAGTGGTCACCTTAATCGTCTACAAATGTCTTAAATCAATTGTTCATAAGCAAGTCAACAAAAGACATTCTAGAAATCATTTCAACTGATATATACATGTTGTTTTAGTTGAAATCTATTCTTTTTGAAGTGTGAATTAAGGACTCAAACCTAGAGAAGAATCTCTACATTCTTCCTTGCTCCTTTACTATCTGAGCATACTTTTCTCATGAAAATAAGGTGGGTAAAAGTTATATTCTTCTTAGCATCAGATTTGGTTGGATCAATTCAGTTCCATCAAAATCCACTACAGATCAAGCATGTACGTAATGTTATATCACACAACTTTAAGACCAGTTCGGATGATATAAATAATTGAAACCACCAAAAAAATAAATTAAAAAAAGGTCGTACCCGGACTCGAACCGGGGTTGTCCGGATCAAAACCGAAAGTGATAACCACTACACTATACAACCTACGTATATATCATTTTCTATTTTTGTGTATATTGTGGTATGATGAAATTTAAAGATGCCTGCTCTAACAGTTTTTAAGTAATAATTTGGATTAATGAGAAAATACCACCAAAGAAGTAGTTGTTTCAACATATGCCAACTGATATTTTAAGATTTCGATTTGTGAAACACCTATCTAGTTAATTATACCCTATGTAGGAATCGTACCCACGAAGTACCAAACACTACTAACTGACATTTGGTGTTACGCTCCGGATAGTTAAACCCATGGTCATCAAAGACATAGTTCGTCAGAAAATCTGAAGGTGTAAGAAACTGTGATTCAAACTCCACAAACTCTAAATACAGACTTGCAGTATTTTGGGGTATAGAAATATATGTTGGTGCTGACAAGAAGGGGATGAGTCTGAAGCTATCCCTTGCTCAAATCTGAAGTTTGCAACATGAATTGAGTCAAGTTTTTCTACTTGCTACAATATGATTTACTAGTCTAACCAATTAGCTATTTATTTTATTTAAATTTAAAACACAATTAAGCAATATATTGTGCTACCTATTTAATAAATAAACTCTGACGAGAGACCAATAATATATAAAAAACACTATAACTATAGAAGTGAAATATCCTAAAGATCAAATTTTTGTTATAATGCTTATAAATTCTAAAATTTTCTCCAAGTTAAACCAATACTCATGGTTCTAGTAACAAAATAAAAAGCTGCACTTAAGAAACTCATTAGAGCAACTAAAACAATAAATCCATCATTTCTTGCATCATCTAAACCGTTTCCAATGATAGCAGAAGAAGCAGGCATGAATCCTAGGAAACAAATACCGGCGACTGCATACATGGTAGCGTATCTGGAGCCAAAAATATCAGCTCTAACAATTTGAGAGCAGCAGTTAGGAACCAATGAGTAAATACCGCCATAAAAGAAACCATAGAAAATCGAATAAGTCCAAAGAGCCGGCTCCTTGCTCTTAAATGGTAACCAAATGACTAAATCCGCAATAGATGTAGTAATTAACAAGAAAATAATGATATTGTAACTGCCAAACCACTTATCCGCAGCTACACCTGCGAGATATCTTCCACAAACTGCAAATGCGTTAATAACTGTGACAAATAAGAACGCTTCACTTTTAGTGTAACCATTTTTCACAGTAATAAAAGAGAAATAAGAACCTGTAATTACAACAGTCATTTCTGCAAATAAACATCCCAGAACATTAAAGAAATAAGCTCTATCAGAAACCAAGGCTTTGAAATCAAAAGATTTCAGTAAGTACAACTTTGTCTTTTCTTTAAAAGTCATAGGTTGTTTCTCAGATAGTTTTCTTTCCTTAACCAGAGAGAAAGCAACAGCTAAACAGATTAAATCAATTAATGCAACTAGTCTCATCGACCATTTAAAACCCAGGGAAACATACGACTTTCTTAGAAAAACTGGAAACAATACACCACCGACACAACCCCCAGTTCCAGCCATTCCAATGGCAGTAGCACGTTGCTTCTTAGGGAAGTAGTGGGAAACAGCACCAATTATAGGAGCCATAACAATACCACATCCAATACCATAACCAACCCCAAAACTTAAAATAAATTGATAAACTTTGGTACAATTGGCAAGAGCTGTTAAAGAGCCAACAGATAAGATAGAACCAATCATGATAGGCCATTTAGTACCATTTCGATCAAAGTAAGTACCTGAAAAAATGGTACAAAGCATGTTTAAACAAATATTGATCGAGAAAATCCAAGATACTACAGTTGTATCAACACCAACTAATTGATTATCCAATAATTGTGTTTGAATAATACCAATAGAGTTACTGATACCCCAAGTTGGAATCAATCCAATGAATGCGCCAAAAACCACTAACCAACCTTTGGTATTATGTTCGGGGTATTCAAAACCACCATCATCAAACACATCATCAGTAGATGTTGATAGAGATTCTTGTGTATTTTGATGATGCAATCTCTCACAATTTTCAGCGGTACCTGTAGGAGTTAATTCTCTGAATTGATACTGACCAGAAGTTATTGCTATTGTTGATTCTTGAATAGTCAAATCAGTAACTTTAAGTGGCTCTAACCTTTTAAGTTCAACGGAGTCCATTCTGGTTAACCTATGTAACACCTATATCTCTAGTAGTTATTGTATGGAAGAAAAGGGATTGGTGCTTTATGACTTAGAAATCGACTTATCAACATATGATTCATAATTTTCTAAAAATTCCCTCAGATTCTCCTTATCGTCTAGAAGGTTGCAGGTGTAAAGATTTTTTGTTACTGGTTTATTGAATTCCAACATTTAAACTGTCATAAATCAAAAAGATTTTCATATATATTTAGTATTTTGAATTTATAACTAGTAAAATGATTTTGAATTGAAATATTCTAGGAACTGTTTAATTGAAATCAGTTATACATACAAAAAGATAAAGAAATTAGGTTTCTTTTCCTTTAATTGGAATCGCTTTAATCGGACGAACTAAGACGTGCGCCACCCAAATTTTATTTGTTGGAGAACTAGCGACACAAGACTCATAAATCATGTTCCTGAAACAATTTAACATATTTGAGATTCAACTATACCACAACTTTACTACAAATATTACTGCTATATATTTTTAATAATGTCCTGGGGTATGTCAGTTTTGTGTCATTTAAATGTGGTTTCCTTCCAGGAAGATTCCAAATTACTAACGAGCTTAAAATAATAAATTTTTTTTATTTGTGATTAGACGACGAAGATTTCGATGTGCCTACCTCTTCTGGTAAAGCAGACACCTCCTTTTCATGGGAAGATGACGTTGAAGATGACGAACCAGTTTTAGAATCCTGGGATGTTGATTCTGATGAAGAAAGAGAAAAGGAAGCCGCTAAGAAAGCTGCATTAGCTAAGAAACCTACTAACAAGGCAAATATTAAAACTACTACTAAAAAGGGTAAGAAGAAAGGTACCGAGAAGAAATTACTTGAAATTGATACTGTTGATGAAAAGACTAGAGCTCAAATGTTGAGAGAAGCTGAATTAAACTCCGATTTAAACAATGCTGCTGATTTAT
Organism: Ambrosiozyma ambrosiae; assembly: GCA_003705185.2. Classification (NCBI taxonomy): domain Eukaryota; kingdom Fungi; phylum Ascomycota; class Pichiomycetes; order Pichiales; family Pichiaceae; genus Ambrosiozyma; species Ambrosiozyma ambrosiae. The sequence goes on along the minus strand of PPHU02000041.1, from coordinate 2,053 downwards.
TTGGTAGTTTAGGAATGGCAAATGAACATCCAAGAGCCAAGGCTTTAGCTGCTGAACAAGAAGCTAAAAAAAAAGAAGTCAAATTAACTGCGGATACTCCATTAACAGCACATCCTATATTTGACGTTGAGACAAAACAGGATTATGAAAAATTAAGAAAATCTTTAAGTGCTACTCTAACACCATTAGCTAATAAATCTCAATTGCAATATTCAAATTCATTAACAATTGATTTGATTAGAGATTTATGTGGGCCATTGGATCTTGCGCAAACTAGAAAAGTTGTTTCTACATTAAACGCTCTAATCACACAAAAGACCAGAGAAGAAAGACAGGCTAGATTGAAGAAGACTGGTGGTACTTCAACTGGTGGGGCTGGTAAGAAGAAGGTTAAGGGTATGGTTAATGTTGGTAGTACTTTCAAGAAAGACAATTTGGATGATTTCATGGGAGGTGATGATTTGAGTGATGATGATTTCATGTAAAATTATCTTTACAGTTTTATGACTTTTCTTTCTTTTGTTTATATTGTGTATGTATACTTCCTGTTGTGTGTTTCTTCAAAGATAATATATAGCTTAATCATAATTTTGATAGTATTAGGATCAAGTAGAAAGATGACAACAAATTTGAGTAGTTAAATCATTTAATCCCACCTCTTTAATTAAACTCCCCCACGAGAAACAAGGCCGCAACCCCCGGTTTTTATAAGCGGCACCAGCATAGTTAGATATTGTTTTCCCCCACGTAAGGAATCAGCTAACAAAACACAGCCATGGACATTGATAGGTCTCGTGCAACTCGACAAACTATATAAAGTAGCTGCATTCTCAATGTTTTAATATAACTTTATCTTTTTTTTTGATTTCTTTTAAATTTCTTTTTAGAAACAGCTCTTCTCAATGTTTGTCAAGTACTCACTGAAATCAGTTTCCAAACTCTCGTGGAATAAAAGTTTAGTGGTAAGAAGAATCTCTAATTCAAGAGTTCTTTCAAATTCTGGTTCTTCTCATCCACCACCTCGAAAACCATCTCCTTCCACTTCATCAAACTCCTCTTTCAATTCTTCTTTTTGGAAAACAAGTGGTGTTTTCTTGTTAGGTTCAGCTTTGGGTGCGGCTTACGTTTCCTACACAGTTGCTGATAATACACCTACTTACTTGTTCCCATCAACTTCTACTACTCCATTAGTAGACGTGATATCTCCAACTTATGGAGATCCAAGTGAAGCGATTTCTGAATTAACTGAATTGTTAGGCGAATCTAAAGTATCTAGTTCTAAGTCTGATCTCGATAACCATTCAGATACTTATTGGTCTACTCATCATGCTACTGAAGATCAACGTCCTGACTTAGTTGTGTTTCCAGAATCAACACAAGAAGTTTCTGAAGTAATGAAAATTTGCCATAAGTATAAGATTCCAGTTGTTCCATTTACAGGTGGTACTTCATTAGAAGGTCATTTTATTCCAACTAGAAAAGGTATTTGTGTTGATTTATCTAGAATGGATGAAATTATTGCTTTACATAAAGACGATTTAGACGTTGTGGTTCAACCTGCAGTTGGATGGGAAGACCTAAAAGAGTACTTAGCTGACTATAATTTATTATTTGGCCCTGATCCTGGTGTATGTATATATATCAATTCACTCTGAAAAAATTCCGGAATTGAACCTGAAAAAAGGTAGAGAAAGTGATAAAATAAAAATATTTTTATTCGCTTAAGCAAACATTCGCATATCTCGTTCTTGATTCCAAATTGATCCTTCCTTTATCCTTTATTCTTTATCAACTGATTCAATTACTAACTAACTAACATAATTATTATCTACTATAATATAGCCAGGTGCATGCATTGGTGGTATGATTGGTACCTCTTGCTCAGGTACTAATGCTGCTAGATATGGTACTATGAGAGAAAATGTCTTGGGTTTGACTGTTGTTTTAGCTGATGGTTCAATCATCAAAACCAAGAAGAGACCAAGAAAGTCTTCCGCTGGATACAACTTAACTGGTTTGATTATTGGTAGTGAAGGTACATTAGGTATTGTCA